>QJOA01000799.1:0-27003 GCA_004155915.1 Monosporascus sp. CRB-9-2 | reverse complement strand
ATGGACCACCGAAAAGTTCGTTCGCGAATGATTCCGAATTATACGCAATTTTACAATGATTCGGAATCATTCCGAATCATTCGAACCTTTAGAAACGCTAGTTCCCAGTACCGGCCACCTAGCTCGGAGGGAGTAGAGAAAAGATCCGGGAGAGTAGAGCCACTTCTTTTTTGACATTAGGTGGCGCAGGCTTCGGAAAAACTTGAAATAAAATAAAATAAGTTTTTAATTATTTAAAAAATTATATTATATACTTTAAATTTTTTTTAATATATAATAATTAAAGAATTAATAAGATATTATATAACGTCTCATACGACCTTACCGGATGCATTACCTCACCGAATAACTTTTAATATATTTTAATTACCTAACTTTAATTGTTTATTTTTTAATATTAATAATATAAAACGGCTTATAAAAAACGTACAAATAAATCTAGCTATTCAGGTTAAAAAAAGAAACTTAAAACTTAATTATACGATATTTAATTTTATAAATAAAATATTTTAATTTATCTTATATAAATAATATTACGGCAAACCTTTCCAAGCTAATATTAACCTAAATCTATAAAAGTTGAAACTAACCGAAAAAAAATCGATTATTAACCAAATTTTTAATTTAAATATACGAATATTTTCTGTCCGGCTTTAATATATTATAAGTATAACTAATATATTATTAACGTAACGCGTTACGGATTACATCGGAATTAATTAGGCGTCGAAATTTGTTAAACGGTAAAAGTTTTTTTAAACGCGTTTAAATTAGGGAATTAATTACTAACGAGTTTTATTCCAAAATTTAAAAATATTTCGTAAATAGTTCGAATTTATTTAGATTATAATTACAAAATACGGTATTATAAAAAAGAATATTTATAATTTCGATAAAGAGTAAGGCTCTATAGAACTAAAGTATCAATCTATCCTAACCGTAAAAACCACTAATCAGTTATCGTGTTCGAAGATATTAAGTATAGTATCTATCGTGCAAATTACATCGTATAATAATTTTCTGTGTATTTGGCTCAGCCTGAAAAATAAGGCTTGAACCCATTCGACCTTGCTTACATAATTTCGATAAAATTAGATTTTTAATAAGGCTTTTTATAATAACGAGTATAATAATTATTAATATCGAAAAATATAAAAAACTTAAATAAAACTAGTAAGAAAATAGAAAAAAATATATTATAATTATTTAAATTATTAATTTTTAAAGTTAAGTTATAACGTTATTTATTATTATAATAAAAAAATATTTTAGGTTTTAATACCGTAATAACTTATTATAAATAGCAATTAAAAGATTGCATTAAATAATAAGAGTTAAATAATAATGGTTAAATAATAAATAAATTAAATTTCGAATAAATTCAGCACTTTAATAAATATATTCGAACGCATACGAAAAGTTCGAAACGTTTTTTTATTCTCGATAATTACGAAAATTACTATTCGATAAAATTCGAAAAATATTACGTTAATATGAAAATATATAGCACTTTACTAAATGTTATTAACATAACGATATATGTATTACTAACGATATCTGGGAAGGATTAGAATAATCTATATTATATGCAGAAATATTAAATATAGATGGGATGTATAGATTTAATGTAGACGCGTTAGGGTAAGCGTTATACGGGCCAACTAATTAGGTATATATTAAAATGGGACGGGGAGAATCGGTCCTAATCAGTACATTTTCGAAGAGCGTATCACGAATGAGCCCAGGGTTTAAAAGATAATAAAGGTAACGCAAACTATATTCTGGTATTAAAACCAGTCCAAAAGCAAAACTATGAACGATAAATAATAATGTTCTCGGAGTTACGCCCGGCGAAAAGAACAGGTAAAAATACATAAGGGATGCTAATTAACTAATTAACCAGGTTATATATCTAACCCTGCACCCTGTTCCATTTTAACCTTCCTTTTTTAAAATAAAATTATCCTTAATTTATTTTAAAAAATAACTAAATAAAAACTTAACGCAATTAATTCCTAATTCTATAAAATATATATAAAACTTATTAATTAATCTAATTAACGTTTACGCGGCTTATTTTCCAGCTTTTTCAACTTAGAATTTCATCTTTTACGTTTAACCAAATTTTCGCGCTATTTAGCTTTTTTTCTTTTTTTTTATACTTTATCCTCCTTTTCCTGCTTAACGATCGAGGCTTTATATTTAGGCCAACCAGGCCAACCTTAAAAGAAATATAGCTCTGGTCGTTATGCTATTATCTCATAAATATCTCCCACCTATTTATATAATATATTATACCGGCCCTTCATTATTACTTATGTTTATTAATTACCTATAGCCGGTTAAGGTTTATACTTCGACTTAAAAATAAACTTGAAAAATTATATCGGTAATATATCTTTAAAACAAATAAATTATAAAAAAGGTATCGGGATTATGGTAATTCGTAAAGTTAACTTTTTAAAATCATTTTTTTAATTAAAAGAAATTATACTTAACTATTAATTATTTTTAAAACTTAAAGCTTTACTAATATCTGGCTTTTTATTATCGTCGTTAAACGAGAACAAAAACTTACCAAATTATAATTCTGCTAACTTTAAAATATCTTCTTATTTTAACTTAAATTTAAAGTACTTTTTAATCGTTTTTTCTATATTATTTAATATAACGCCCTTTTCGTATAATACAAACTTACTTCATTATCCTAAATTACGGGTAATAAAATAAAACACGCAAATAATTTACAAACCGCAAATCCAAAACATATTTTAAAACGGTATATTAACGATCGCTATACGGCAAGCGGGTTTCCGAATACTAAATCTTTCCAAACTTTTCGATATTGCTATAAAAATAACTTAGCACGTTTTTCGGATAGGCAAGTATCAAAAAGCATAATCGTTTTTTTTAATCGAATATATAATATATTAACCTAATAACCTTTTTTTATTACCGATTAATATCTTAAGGTAAGTAATAAACTAAATATATTCAGAATTATAAGCCCGAACTACTTTTTCTATCTTATGAGAGATAATAACAGCCTAACCTTTATTAATTACCCTTCCGGCTTCTAAAATAACGGCCATAATTCCGGATAAAGTATTTATAACGATTATTTAAATAACTACTATAACATATTATAATCGTAAATATTCTCCATTTTGCATAATTATTAAAATCTGCCATAATCCGACAAACATTACGTTATTCCAAAATTTATCGAATCATAAAAAAAGTAAAATGGCCTTTCGCCATAAACAGGTACCATCTTTATTATATAAGGTAATGAAAATAAACCGATTAAAATATAACTTCGGAATTAATATTATAAAAAAATAAAAAATACGGCTTTTATTATGTATTTTATATAATACGCGGTTTATATTATCGATATCCTATATAAATACATTAACAAATTAACTAAAATCTCCAAAATATAATATATTCAACTTTTTAAATCCTTTATCTTTACTTTACATAATACGCTTCTTAAACGACAATATTATAACTAGTACTAGGCTAATCAAAATACACAAATACGACTAAAATAATATATAATAATTAAAAACAATAATAATAATAAATAAAAATAATATATAATATGCAGATATATATGGATATAAATATATTTATATCTAAATGCAAATATGTAAAAATGTAAATAAGTTATAAATATTAAATTATACAAATACAAAAATTCGTTAAAAAATAATACCGAATTATATACGCAATTAATTAAATACATACAAAACTAATATATTAAATTTTGTTATAAAGAATATATATACCAAAATTTTTTTTAATAATTTTATCCGATATTATATAAAAAAGGATATAATCGTCGGTACGTTTTTTTAATTAATTATGCAATTATTTCTACACTCATATTTCTTTTATAAATTTTTTCCTATAAATCATACCAACTTTTCCCTCCCGATTATATCTATTTTTAAAACCTAATATATACCCAAATATATACATAATTATTTATATCGTTTTAATTGATACTATAAATTCCCGTAAATTATCAGATTTATATAATACCCAAAGTTTTTGTAAAAATATAAACCCAAATAAATTTATTAATTCCATAAAAAATCGTTTATTAAAAAGCAATCCGGACCAGGTAACAAATTATTAGATTTTAATAATATTAAACCCATCAATCGCAAAATTAAACAAAATATATATAAATTCGAATACATCTCTACTTAACGTCGTAAAGTTAAGGTAACATTAAATACGACCATATTTTTTAAACTTACAACTTATTATACCGATAAAACCTTAACTATTAATTAAGATATTAAGCCTTTATATAACCCTAATAATATTCGTAAACCTCAAAATTTAATATATTACCGGGCGCCTATTTATAAACTAACTTTTTTTTTTAATACAGATTCCGTAATATAATACTTAATTAAAATACCCTATTACCTAAAATACCGGTTATAAATAATCCATAATTTTTTAAACCTTAACCTTTTTAATATATATTACCGTCAATCAAAATAATAAAAAATCCAATACCTAGCCTAATCCTAAATACCATTAAACAAATAACCGGTAATCGTTAATTAATATCGGTAATACCTTTACCTTCTAAAATGTCCCAACCTTACAATATTATCTCGAGGTCTTTATTAACGGCATTAATAATTCCAACAGGTCCGCATATTACTAATCGGTTCCCTAAACCATTTTTAAATATTAAAATATTACGGCTTTTTAACCTTTAAATTAAACGTTAACGGAAATTAACTTAATTTTAAAATAACCAAAATATTATATATTACGTAACGTTTAAATATATCGAAATAAATATTTTTTATCCTTTATAACATTTTTAACAAATTCTTATTAATTAATATAAAATGTTTAAAATTATATTTATTAACCTGGTCGGCGGTCCAGTTACCGGTTGGTATATACAATAACGAATCGAAAGTAAAAATTTTTAAATAATTATAAATACTTAATTTAATATAATCGTTATATTTTAAAACGAAAATAAAAAATTACCATTTTATCCTATATTCGTCGAGATATTTCGGGCCGGACTTACGGATCTTTTTATATTTTTACTTATTAAAAACTTTTAATATATTATTAACTTATTTATTCAAATTTTTAAGGTACTTAATATTATCCCGTACAAATTATATAAACGATAATATAAAACATTAAGACAACTTAATTAATATGGCAAATATTTATTTTTTAAGTATTAATTAATTCCGGGATTTTATAAAAATTCCTATAACAATTATATCAAATTTATCGAAAATTATAATTATACCTTCCGAAATAATCGGTTCGAAAATTTCAAAATAAGTTATAAACGGTTACCATAAATCAAAAAAAATATTCGTAACGATATTTATCCGATTATAAAAATATTTAATAAAAATTAACTTCGAAATAAAATTAAAAAACATATTTCGAATTCTTAATACCGGGCGAATATAATTAAACGCATTAATTATAAATAAGGTATAATAAATATCGTATAAAATAATAATAAATAAAATAATAATAAAATATAATAAAACTTTTATATTCTAATTTTTCGTAATTAATTACGTTAAATTTTTCCGTTCTCTTAATCCGCTCGTTTTCGGTATATCACTATCGTTTACGATTACGTAACCTTTAAATTAACCATTAAATATTCATACTTTAATATTTATTTTTATAGGTTTTAAAATTTTAAATTATTAATTTTCTGGTAATTTAATATTAATAATATCAAAAATATCCGACATTTTATCGTTAAATTAATCGATAAATAATCTCGTTTAATTGTTTTTTTATAAATTAATCGACTTTTAATATCCTTTTTTATTTTTTATAAATTATTTTAATTTATTAATAAAAAAAATCCTTTATAATTTCGGTTCATTAATTTCTTTTAAATAATAAATACTTAAATTAATAATATTATTAATTAAATACGAACCAATTTAATAATACTTAAACTTTATATCTTTAAACATATCTATATATCGGAACGTATTATATAATAATACCAAATTATTTATTTCCAAAAATCTATCTTTTATTTTATTTTTATCTTTTTAATTTGCTAATTTAGCAACTTTATAACGTTAATTAATAATAGCTTTGGTAACCTTAATTACGTCCATAACTTTCCTCTTTAAAACCCAAATTTTTTAAATAATTAAATCTTTTTTTTAAAATATTAAAATTCCATATCATAATTCTCCATATCGGCAAAATTACCTTAATCGATAAGAACGTTCTTTATCCGTACAGCAATTTATATAGGCTTAAGCCGTAACTTTTTATAATAATATTATCGGCAAAAACCATCTTAAGCAAAAACTTAACCTATCCTTTACCGGCACTATTTATTATTTTTATCAAACCTTTAATAATTAAAACGTATCCTTTTTTAATTAAGCCCTATTACCAGGCGGCATACGCAATTCCGACCTTTCGTTAAATCCCGAATATATTATAAACTTTAATTATTTCGCCTTTATTCTTAAAACCACTATTTATTTTAATTTTAATCGGAATACCATATCGATAAAAAAAATATTTATCCAAAAACTTTTTAATCGTTATTAACATAATAAAACGTAAAACTTTAACTTTTAAATAATCGAATAATTTATATTTCGTTTTAACCGTAACTTTATAACCGTTATTATTAAATATAAATTAAATATTAATTACCTAAATAATAATTATATTAATAAGTTACGAAAAGCCGTAACTTTTTTCGAACCGTTAATTAATTACCTTTTAATATTGTACATATACCCATATTACCTTCCAAACATAACTAAACAATCCGCGCCAATAATAAAAAACTATTATACGATAATAAATCAAATTTCATTTTTTATAATTATAATCTTTATAATATTACCTAATTATTATAAAACGTTTTTATTTAATATCGACAACTTTACAGCTACCGTATTGCTTATTTATCTTACGCCATAAAATATTATCCTAAATAAAATAATTTAACGTTTCGGTTTTAAAAACGGCTTTTTTTTATTAAAACTTTATATAATCGATTAAAAAAATTTAATATTATAAAAAACCTAACGTATTCTTACAACTTCTTAAACCAATTTCTAATAAAAGGATTTTATTTATCCGTTTTAATAAAAATTAAAGCTATACCGGTTAAAATAAAATTAAATTAAATAACGTTTAATTAAATATTAATAAAGTTATCAACTTTTTCCTTTTATTAATCGTTTAACGTATTAAAAACTTTAAGCAACTTTTAAAATAAATTATCAACGGTTAAATTCTTTTTATCAAAAATATACTTAATTTCGAAATTAAATATCTTTATTTAAACGACTTAACAAGAAAATATAACTTTAAGTAAAAAGTTTAAAAAATTATTAATTTAAACTATTAATACCTTAACGTCGATTTTTAATATAAATCGGATTTCGTAAATATAATTTCGGAATTTTTTTAAAACTTTAAAAATAATTCGATATTTTAACTTACTAACATTATAATTTAATTTAACGCCTTTTTAAATATTACTTTTAAAACGCGTAAAATATTTAATATCATTAATTATTTAATTAAAAATACTTTTAAAATTATTTTTATTTACGTTCGTTTTTATAATAATTTTATTTATAATAAAATTATAATTCAAAATAATTAAAATCGGAATAATAATAATCGCTTTTTTTATATCCTTTATAATACGATTTTAATTAAATCCTTAAATAAAAATTAATTCTTCCGGAATAAACGTATAAAAGGTTCGGTTTTAATAATAAAATATATAAGAAAAATCTGATAATAAATAATAATATTTAAAAAAGCTTTAACCTCCGAAACGTTTTTATATAACGAAATTTTCAGGATCTTTTTTACTTTAATTATATCCGGTTACCGTTTATTCGTTTCGCAAAAAAATCCGATTATAACGGTTATTTCTTAATATTATTAAAACTTTTTCATATTAATCGATATACCAGTAAGCTTACATTTAATAAAAATCTTATTTATATTAACGATATATTTATACATAAATCGCCAAATTCCGGAAAAAATCTTTTTGTCGTTATATCTTATTTTTAAACCCTTAATACCGACGTCGTCGACAAATAACCGGGCAATATCAGGCATCAAATCGTCAAAAATCTTCCTTATTACGCGGTAAAAATAAATTATAAAATTAATAAACTTTATAAATATATTAATATATTTAAAAAATCTTAAAGATATTGCAAAAATAATAAAATCTTTATTAATAAAAGTTAATATAACTTAATTATAGCCAGAAAAAAAGTTTACTAAAATAATTAATAAACATATAACAAAATCCGCAAAAAACTTATCGCAATTTTTTAATATAAAAATATTTTGTAAAATAATAACGTTTAATTTAATAATAAAATTAATTAATCGTAAGTTACCGTCCTTTTTTTCGACGAAAAATTAGGCATTTTTATACGCGGCATAAAATTGTTCGAATATTTCTTGCTAAATACGTACTTATAATATTTCGATTAATTTATTTTTAAAACTAACCGGCATTATTATACCCTTAATTTACCATACCTTATAAAGAATTATTCGAATCTTATAATCTGGTATAATACTTAATTTAATTTTGCCATAATTTTGCTAATTCAAGGTTAAAGTAATCTTTTTATGAAATTTTTTTTTTTAAATAAGGCTTTTTCGGTACGGTTAAATTTATTACCAAACTAATTAAAAATAACCTTAACTCTTTCCTTAATAAATCGAGTATTTCGTAACATAATAATAAACCTAAAAAATAAAGTAATTAATAATATACCAGGTTTATTAATTCTTTTTTATTCCGATTAATAACTTCCTAAACCTTTTTAAATTTTTTAATTTTTTAGTCCAGATTTTCGGATAATATTAATCCGTTTAATAACATATTATTAACTAAAATTACTTTCTTTTATTTCGGCTTATATATCGTATTTATTTATACGGTCCGATTATTATTAATTTTTTGTTATATTTTATCTTATAATATTTTATATAAGGTATATATAAGTTCTTTATTGTTAAATTAGCCTAAAATAATATTTCCGGGTTCCAGTTTATTACTTATAACCTTTTAAATTATTTTAAAGTTTTAATTAATATATATATTATTAATTGAAAAAACGTAAAGATTTATAACGTATTCGTTTATATCTTTACTTATAAACCTACTTTTGCCAGTAAAACGGTTTATTATTTTACCGGCTGCTTTTTTTTAGGCTTTTTATTAATACGGATATTACGCGTAACTTTTTTAGTAAAAACTAAAAAAATAATAATCTTTAACGGACCAAATTTTAAAGTTTTTTTTATTATATCCGGGTTTATATTTAACGTTATTTTTAATTTAGCTATAAAGTTAAGTTTTAATATTAATAATTACGGAAAGTAATAATTATTAATAATAAATAAAAAAATAATAATTAATTAGTTAATTAATTAAACGGATACCTTAATAATATTTTTAAATAAAATCCTTTTTTAAAAATTAAAATTTATAAACGATATACGTATTTATTGCATAATTAATCCATATCGTTTAACGTACGATATAACGATAACGCTAAATTTAGCTCTGGTATTAATAACTTTATTAATTAAATTTTTGCCGCCTTTATAACTTATTTTAATTATTAGTTTAAATAACGAAATAATATATTTAATTAGGTTGCATTATTAAACCGACAAAATTCTGGCTTTTTTTTAACTTTTTATTTTATAACCGATATTTATTATAAAGATTTTAATTTTTTTTTTCATTTTTAAAGTTTTTAATCCTTATATTTTAATTTCGGTTATTTTAATTGTTTCCGTATTTTTATAATTAAATACTTTTAAAATTTTAATAATCATAAAGTTCTTAAAACCTTTTCCAAAATTTAGGCAAACTTTAATTAATTCGGACCAAATAATTTCAAACTTTTTTTTAAAATTCTTTCGGATTTTCTTTTTCCTGAATTTAATTATATATTTATTAATTAAACCTTTATAAATAAAAATATTATCCGTTTAAATAATATCGTTTATTTAAAAGATATTAATATTTATCCGAAAAATATTTTTTATTTAAATATTAACTTTTATATTATAAAATATAAATTCTTTAAATATTAAGTTGTTATCGTTAATTTCGTATTTAAATTTTTTTTTTATATTTTTAAAATTATTTTCCTTATTCTTAAATTATTTAACCATTATAACGTTAATAAATACCGTTAATTAATCAGAATTATTAATTTTTAAAGCTCGGATTTCCTCCAAATAACGGATACCTTTACTTTTAACGGAATCGTTTTATAACTATTTGTATAAAAATACCTTTTTATAAAACGGTTTTCCTTTATAATTAACAAAATATATTATATTAATTTCGATTACTTTAATCTAATTAATATCGAACTTTTATCGATTTAATTATAAAATTATAATACATTTTTAAAGTTTAACTTAATTAATAATATCCGGTTTGGGATTAATTAATTAATTATTAACATTCCGGAAAATATCCTTTCGCCGATCAAAATACCGTATTTTTTCCTTAAATCGGGTAAAGAAAATTAATAAATTATGGATTTATTTTAAATCTTTTTTCTAAATTAAAATTTATTATTTAATTGCTTAATTTTTTAAAACTTGAAAAAATTAAATTATGCTTAAAATAACTTTATTCTTTAAAGTTCAAAAAAAAAATTTATAACTATTGTCGGCAAGTAAAATGAATCGAATAATTTCCATATTAATAAATAAACGGCATTTTTATATATTATATCCAAACGTTTAATAAAATTAATAAATATTTTAATTAAAATTATTAAAATATTTATTATAACTTTAATAATTGCTTCGGTAACCTTTTTAACCTTAATATCTATTTCGTTTACGGTAAAAACTTAATCGATTAAATTTTTCTGGCTAAAAACGAATTGTATTAATCGACAAATCGATAATATAATTATATATCCAAAATACCTTTTATCTTAGCGGAACATAATATTATAATATCCGGATTATTTTTCGGTTCTTTATTTCCTTTTTAAAAATCTTAAAATTCTAAATTTATCGAACTTAATTAATTTTTAAATTTTATAACGCGTTCGTAATTTCCGATATTTAATTAATCCGGCTTAATAATAACAATCGTAAACGGAAACTTTTTTATCGTTATTATCTAAACTACTAGGCCAAATAAAACCGATCCTTATTTTCTTGCTCAATATCGAAACGAACGCCTTTATATTATCGCTTACGTTCTTTATATCTAAATAATACAACCTTATTTATAACCCAGCCTTTAATTAATATAAAAACCTTATCGTAAATTATTACGTATAAATTCTTAAGTTATATATTTAAATTATTAATAATCCTTTCGAAATAACCGGCTAATAACCTTTTTAACAAGCTTTTAATATATTTATCCTTATTAATTAACTACTTTTTTTACTTAACTTTTTCCAAAACGTTTTTTACCTTAACGGCATACTTTAAATAATAATCGTAAACCTAATCAAAATTATTCCGTTAAATTTACTTAATTAAAGTTTTTAATTAATCCTTAACAATCTAAATCTACTTTAAATTTTATAACTTAAAGATTTTTAAAACGATTTTAATTACGTCGTTCTACTTAATCACTTTATTAATAACTATTTTAACTTAATCTTTTATATTATTATTATCGGTTTAAAATAATAATTCGGCAAACATCTTAAATTCCGTAAACTTATATTTTTTATATAATCGAATAATCCCTTTAACCCAATCGGTAACTCCGATTCCTAAAAAACGAAAGTCCGGATAGATTAACGGATCTAAAAAAATTACAAAAAACAAAAACTTATTTATAATAAATATAAAGAAATCGTATTCGGATTAATCGATCTATTCGAAAAATATAACGTCCGGTATAAATACTATAAACCTTATAAAGAACTTTAAAAATTCATACCTTTATAAAATCTTTTATTTTTTCGATATTTTAATAATAATTCCAAAAACTATTTATATACTTAAATCTCTAACAAACTTTAAAAATCCGATCGGATTATTATTTTTTAAAATTTAATTTTATTAAATTCATTATCGTAAAGGTTCTCTATTAATCGGTATTTAATGGTTATATCTAAAGCAAAATTCTAATTTTTCGTAAAATTAAAAAAAATTTAATATTAAAAATAATCCGTATTATAATTAAATTTAAATAATAATCTTAAAAAACTTCGATAAGTTTTTAAAAAACTTACTAAAATTTATCTTAAATTAATTAATATTATTAATCCCTAAATTATTTAAATTATAAAATATTATTCTAACGAAAATATATTTAAGCATAAAGTAAATAATTATCCATAATAATTATTTTAAATATACTTTCCTTTTTTATCGAACTTAAAAAATAAATAACTTTCTTTTTTTATTAATTATCTAAATAACCTTATCTTAATTAATATTACGTCATTAATTATCTAACCGCACCTTTTTTAATTTGCCAATTAATATTTTTATTACCAACCTAAACGCTATAATATTTAAATTTAACAAAAAAAGTAAATCCTAAATAATACCGTTTAATAATAACTAAACAAAATGCTACCCGATTAATGCTAAAAAAGTTTAAAATATATTACGTAACATCTTTCTCCTAATTCCTATATCGTATTAAAAAATATTATTCCTTTTTCGGTACTTTTCTTTTTTATATAAAATAAATAACTTTATAGCCCTATTTCTTTTTTTATTCGTATTCGTTATTTTATTTATTTTAATTAATCTAAATCCTAATAATTACGTTATTAACAACGTAATCTTAACTTTCTTAACCCTTATTAATCAAATTTTATAATCTATTTTACTACGTAATTTTCTTATTAATACGTATAATATTCTAAATTACATAATCGGTTTAAAATTTAAATAATTAAACCAAATTCTAATACCGATTACCAGCCGTATTTATACTCCTTTACCGTCTTCCGAATAAAATTATATCTTTAAATAAGGTATCGTATTTAGACAATCTAACAATTTTTTTATTAATCGGAAAAAGATTACGTCGTTATCGTAATTATTAATCGTCTACCGTAAATCGCTATTAAGTTTACATAATCATGATTATAATCGTAATTACGTTTCTAATCAAAACCTTATCCTTGTCGTCTTACAATCGGAAATCGAAAATTACCTCGGCAACTAATTAAAGCCAATTTCCTTTCCTTAACAGCAAGATAAAATAAAACGGAAAAAATTGATCCTAATCAATACATTTTCGAAAAGCGTATTACGAATAAACCTAGGGTTCAAAAAATAATAAAGATAACGCAAACTATATTCTGGTATTAAAACCAATCCAAAAGCAAAATTATGAACGATAAGTAATAATGTTCTCGG
This sequence comes from Monosporascus sp. CRB-9-2, assembly GCA_004155915.1. Classification (NCBI taxonomy): domain Eukaryota; kingdom Fungi; phylum Ascomycota; class Sordariomycetes; order Xylariales; genus Monosporascus; species Monosporascus sp. CRB-9-2. The sequence continues at coordinate 13,572 of QJOA01000799.1, read as the reverse complement.
GGTTACGCCCGGCGAAAAGAACCGCTCAAAATACATAGGGGGTGCTGACTAACTGATCAGCCAGGTTATATGTCCGACCCTGCACCCTGCTCCATTTCAATATTAACGTACCAGATCTTAATACGCTTTTATACGTTATATATATATTATAAAACTTTAAGAAAATGAATTATTTAATTTATTTAGGAGTCGAATTCTGATTTTTATATAGAACATTGTAAAAAAAGTGATAAAAATTAATAGAATTTTAAAGAAATCGATAAAAAAATCTGTTATATAATCCGGGATTAATTTTAGCTTTTTTTAAATTAATAGAGTTAATATTTTAGCCGTCATATTAAATAACCGGCCTTATTATTTCATCGTACCGTTATAATTACGTTAGTTAACGGCGCTTGCTTTTTCCGAAACGTTCCGGGGTTGCCTGGTTGTTAATATATAAAAATAGCGATATCGTGCTAGATTATTACTTTAAAGATTTTTTAATTGGAAATAAATAACTTATTTTTTATTAGTAAATAAATAAGTAATTAAAGTTATTATTTTTTAAGTTCCTTTATTTTCGGGTAGTTAAAAAATAAAAGTTTAAATTCGGCGAGTTCGGAAACGTTTGTTAGCTGTAAGTTATATATTAGAGTTAATTATTACCGGGTTATTAAGCTTTAATTAGGTATATAGAAATCGAAGGAATAAAAATATATAAGTAATTTTGCGGCAGATTAAAGTTTTGAAATTAATAAATAAGCGGATATTTTCGGCTAATCGTAAAAAGAATGCTACGGTCGTTGTCAGCTAGCAGGAGGTGTGCTAGCACCTCTGATCGGAACATGTACATTACGTAACTAGACTACATTAAAGTGCGGTGCGCGCTTTAGAGCACCTGCAACTAGTTATACAATATAACATAACTGATATCCTTTATATCTAACAATTAAAAGTTTTATTCGCTTAATTCGTATTATTATCTATTAATCAGCTGTTGCTAAGACGATATAGGCTGTATATTAGTAGCAATTATTTATATACTTTAATAGCCGAAATAACGACCGTACCGATAACGTCCGCAGTTATTTATAATGGTTCTAAGGATTAGGATAAATTTAAGAACGAATTTAAGGCCAAAGCTAAGGAATATAATATATAGGATTATATCGATCTTGATCAGGACCTTTTATAACTTATTAAACCTACACCGCTCGATATATCCTCCTATCTAAAAAGACGACTTCGCTATTACCTTACTAAAATCAGGCCCTATTTTTAAGGTTGGGGCTGCGCTTGCGGCGCAGCCGTGGCTAGAGCCTTCGGCTTTAGAAGTACCTGTAAGGGTTAAATATATCGACTAAATCTTATTAAGGAAATTCTCTACAAAAATAATAAAACCTTAAAAATAAGACCTGATATCTTAATATAATATTTTCACCTGTTCGTTAGCAAGCTTATATAAATTCTTAAAAATTATTAAAATAAAATCTTTAAATATAACTTTAATTTAACGTTATTTATTTTAAAATTTCGAAAAGTTAATTTAACTTGAAAATTTCTATTATTTTATATATGTATAATTTTAATTAAAACGGAATTGTTATTATTAGTTAAACTAAAGGGTTGAAAATTTGCTTATCGGTATATTATAATTATATATTCCCTTTTCGTTAGTATAATAATAAGATAACTTTACGGAAAAAAAGATTTAAACTTAAAATATATTATTAAAAAAGCTTTTTAAAAGCAAATTGTTAATTTAAAAGCTACGTTATAATAATAAAAACTAAAAGAATAATTTTTAAACGACTGGCGAAAATTCGAAAGTAACCTTAAAAATTAACGCTATTTATAAAGAAACTTTAAGTTAGTAAAAGAAATATATATATATAAAAATAAAAAATAAAATATAAAAGAAATTGCAAATTTGCAAAATTACAAAATTTTAAAAAGGCTTTATATACGATAAAAACGGCAAAAAAAGCCCCTAATTATAATATAAATACAAATTAAAAAGAATTATATATCGTAATAAATTATAAAACTATACAAGGAAATTATATTACACGGAAATAATAAATAAGTTATAATTATTATAACGAAACAAGAAAAGTTTTTACGAAGTTAAAAATACTAATAGTAAAATTTTAATTATAATAAAGGATAAATTAAATACGAAATAAGTTATTTTAAAACCTTTATCGAAAAAAGAATTATTAATTTCGATATTATTTTTATAAAAGATTACGATATAATTTTCGGATTATTATAATTAAAGTAATATAATTTAACTATCGGTTAAAAAATTGGTTAAATAAATTTTGCTTTATTTTTACCACTATAAACGATACGAAGTTTTAATATTCGATCAATAAGATTAACGAATATAAGTATAAAGATATAACAAAAACTTTACCACCTAAAAGGATAAAATACGTAACAAATAAAGGGTATATTAAGAAAATACGGCATATTATTATATACTTTAAAAGATAATTTTAGTAAATAAATAACAACTTATTAATAGAACTTAAAAACTTACTAAAATATTATAAATATAGACGATTATTTTCAAAAAAAAAAAGTTTAAAATAAAATTATTGCTTTATAGTAAATAAAACTATAAATTAATTTTCAAAGATAATAAAATACTTATCTTTTACCTTATTTATAACCTATATTAAATAAAATTACCAACATTACGTAATTATATATAAAGTTTTAAGTTATGAACAAAATACTTTATATTTTTTATATTAAAGAAAAATAAAAAATTACAATTCTTTATTGATTATAAATAACTTAATAACATTATTGTTAAATATAAAACCTTATTATTATTAATTACCGAAATAAAACATAGTTTATACGAAATAAAATAATTTACATTTTTAATTCTAAAAATGAAAAAAAAACCCAAATACAGATTTTTCAAATACTTTATTATACCTTTTAAACTTACGAATATATCCGCAACGTTTGGACAAATAATTAACTATATACTACGAAAATATTTAGATATTTCCGTGATATATTATTTTAACGATATTTTAATATAAATAAAATAAAATAAAAAGTATATAAAATATATTTATAAAATTTTATAAACATTATAAATAGTTAATCTTTTGTTACCGCTAAAAAAAGTACTTTTTATATATAGAAAATAAAATACTTAAAATATATTATTAATCCTAAATATATCAAAATATACTTAAAGAAGTTTTTATTAGTTAAGAAATAAATATAACTTAACGTTAAAACATATATACATTTTTTAAATTCGTTAATTATTATAAAAGAATTATACGGAACTTTAGCAGAATAATTATGCCATTTACAGAACTTATTAAAAAATTTAATTTGAATAAATATTAATAAAAGGCCTTTTAACAAATTAAAAACGTTTTAATTAATAAATTAATATCAATTATATATAACTTTAAGCGACCAATTAAATTAGAAACTAACGCTTCGGATTACGCTTTAAAAGCCGTAATTAGATGTTAAAATAATTAAGGAAAACTTTACTTTATTACCTATTATTTTATAAATTATATAGAATTAAGCTAAATTACTATATATACGATAAGGAATCTTTTATTATTGTTGACGTTTTCAAAGAATTTGGATATTATTTTAAAGATAGTATATACCGAACTAAAATATATACGAATTATAAAAATATTACATATTTCTTTATAATACAAAATTTAATCGAAAAATAATTACGTTTTTATTTACTGCAAAAGATTAAAAATTGGCAAAATAAAGGCATTTAGCAAACCATTTAACTTAAAGGAACTTAAAGTTAAGGTATAATAAATAATTTTCGACGCAACGCCTAAAAAATACTTGTAACAATGACAAATTGTTACGATAAAAGGAACTTTAACTAATATACATTAATACATACGGTAATATAATAATACTTTATCCGAAACATAACGAATAAACAAAATTTAGGTACTAGAAAAATTCCAGAAAAACCTGATACGAAATATATCTAAATATTAATTATATAAATACTTAGGGATTTACAAAACTTTAAAACGATTATAACGGATATATTTGTTTTAAAAATAAAAGTTACCGTATAAAAAATGATACGATAGTACGATATTTACGCTAAATTAAATATACGACGATATAAGTTTTACGAAAAATTATTATTATTATTAATTATAAAACGATTATAAAATTTTATTATATTTAACTTTATTATTAAGCTTGTTTTATTAAAAGCTCTAGTATAAAAGTACATTACGATAATACTTTCATAATCGTTAATCGATTTACGAAATATTCTCATTTTTTACTATATAACGAAAATACCGATATAAAATAATTCGTATATATTTTCTTTATATATATTTTAAATACTTACGAACTTTAAACGGAAATTATATTATACAAAAACATAACCTTTACTTTAAAATTCTGGCAAAAATTAATAATTTAACTTGGATTAAATCACAAATTTTTTAAAGTAGTTGAACTATAAATAAACGAGATAAACTAATTAAACGATAAAAACGTAGTTGTAATATTACGTTAACTATAAATAAAATAATTGAATTAAAACAAAATTAATTATATAGTTTAACTTATAATATTAGTTATTACGAAAGTATTAAAATGACGCTAATAATTACTAATATTGGTTTTATTCAAAAAGTTTATAAAAGCTTTTACGAAAAATTAATTAAAGTTAAAGCAATTCTTTTATTGAAGTAATTAAAATAATTATACGCCGAAATAAAAACAAAATTTGAATTCGTACGTAGCTAAATAAGTAAATATTATAACTAAAAAAGGTTAAAGAAATTAATTTTCCGAAAAGATAAATAATTTATTTAATTATTAAAAATATTTAAATTAAGTAACTTAATAAGAAACTTAACTTTAAATATATTAATTTATATAAAACTATCCAAAGAATTTTAGAAAATAATTACGCATTAAAGTTATTATCGAAGATGAAACTTTATCTGATTTTCTTTATATCTTTATTCGAATTAGCAGCAAATACGATTAAAATTAATATAAAACGAAATAAAACAAAGGTAAAAAAAATGTACTAATTTATAAAATAAAAAGAATATTAAATATACGGCAATAAAACGGACTTACTTAGTATCTAATTAAGTAAAAAAATTACTTAAATTCTAAAAATATCTAAAAACTCGCAAAAATCTTTACAAACCTTTAATACCTTTTAAAAAAAAATTATTAATAACGTCGAAACCGCTAAAATTAAAAATATCCTAATTATTCAATAACGCCTAATTAATTCTTAAGGTTTCAAATTAATTAGCTACCCTCGTAATTTAAATAATTTACGCGGCCTGCGTAACCGTTTCGGCTTTTAATTTTTATTACTTTTTCAATTTGTTTAATAACTAAAACCCGCAATTTATTTTAATACCTTTAATACGAAAAAATTGCCGTTATTAACGTAACCGTTAAAAACGGGCAATTATTTATTTATTTCCTCTTACGATCGGAATAATTATTTCTTGGCAAAAAAATCTTTACGTTTTAAACGTTCCGTTTTTTTAAATAATATTACGTAAGAAATTAAAAAGTACGCTCGTATTATCGCAACTCCATTTTTCAAGGTATAATTTTTATAACAAATTACCGTTTTTATCATAACGTACTTTTCCTTATTTTTAAAATACGAAGAATAAGGCATAACGTTAAAACCTTATTATTAAATATTAAGAACTAGAAATTTACGTTATTTCTTTTTAATTAGAACGTTTGTAAAACTTTTATTTAATAATACGGTTAAATATAACGATTAAAAAAAAATTAAAAAAATATACAAAAAACGTTACTTACCAAACAAATATAACAAATAAATAATCTTTAAAAATAAAGATTTTAAAAAGAGAAAAATATTATTATAACTAAAAAGCTTAACTTTTTAATACACGGTCGGAAAATATAAAAAACATTTCCGATATAAACCTCGGATTACGTAACATAAATCCGGACAAATTTCCGGATTTAAAAAAATTTACATATTTAAAAAAATATATATTCGAAAGGATCTCCGGATTTGTAAGGATCCAGTTTATTTATACGGTATAAATCCGAAGAAATAAACGGATTTAAACGCGTTTTAATTAAAATATATACCTTCATTATTTTTATAATTTAAATAATAGCAGCTTATAATATAATTTAGTTACTTAAATTATCTACGGTTATCTATTATTACTAAACGTAATTATTATCTTATTGTTTAAAATTCTACGATATTACTGTTAACATAAACCGTACGACTAGGTTTAATAGTTAATTAAGCCTATAACCGTTATATTAATTAATCTTAACGCGTTTTGTAATACGTAAAGTAAATAATAAATTCGTTATATTTTTAACGTATTAAAACCGGATAAAAAACATTTACGTATTTAAGTTAAGGATTCGATCGATAATAGATTTTTTTTCGGTCGCGTTAATTTTCGTAAATTAGAAGTAATTAGTTCGAACGTATTTGCCGTTAAAACGATATGTTAAAGTAAAATGCGAAACTTTATAAATAAAATTAAGCTTTTTATAATTAAATTTCGGTTTCTTTTTAGTTTAAATGACTAGATTTATTTCCGTTTCTTTTATAAAACGTTTTATGACGTTGGTATTAAAAAATAAACGATTAAAGATAAGTAGTTAAAATGGCTAAAAATGTGTCTCGCTTGCTTGTATATCTCGTTCGCATATATAGGACGTTATAATAAGTATATTAAAATATAGCTATAAAAAAATGCGGACCGGACTTATAACTATAAAACCTTAACATTATACATTAAAGATATATAGCTAAAAGAGAAAGTATTATCAGGTTGACCTTTTAAAAGGTCCGGTCTAAAAGAGAGGTTATAAAGCCTTCTTATGTACATATAAAACAGCTGTATCTGAGAGAAAACGATACCGGACATTCGAACAACGCATCCTATTAGTAGCAACGCTAGCTAAGCTACGACGCAGCTAACAGACCTAGACTTCAGCAGGGTCTGACAACACCCAAGCTATTTTATTATCACCTTTTTAGTAATCATCCTCTTCAGAGGGCCAAATCCGAAAACTGACCGCCCTTAGGTCAATAGTAACCAGACAGGACACTTCTCTGGTTCTCCATATATCTGCAAGTTAACGTATAAGTCGCCATCTTGTACATATGTCCTTCTCTCCGACATAACCGTCATCCTTGGATTATAAAAGGCCGGATTGATATCACGTCGAATAATTCGCCTGCTGATACCTACCTGGTAGGACGTTGTAGGCACCGTTACGTGTTCCGGACCTTTTACTCTCCGCACTCGTCCAGCCCTGGCAATCGCCCACCCTATACTCAAGCGGAGGGCATAAAGAACGCGGAAGCTATTACGGCCTTATCCTTACTTAAAGGACCAATAAGACCTGATCTGCAATATAGATTAAAAGGAATATGACTTGTCATAAGTCGGACTTAATGAACGCAAGGCTCTAGGCCACAAACACCCCTTATGGCTCGGACGTGCTGCCGTGAAAGCGCTACTTTGCCGCCACTACGCAGCCACTTCGAAGTCCTATAACCGGACTGGAGTGACAACGTGAGTAAGCCCGACACCAACCAACTTGCTATTCTTCGCGGATTCAGATGCCGAGCTCGCGGAGGGCTGTGTTTGGTGGTGATGATGGTGGTGGTGGTGGTTGCAATATTTACCCCTGATCCTTCCCACAACTGCCCGTTGCCAAATAGTCAGTTTCAAATCCTTGCCTTCAGCTCATCTGTTGGGTTTTCCCATCATTAATTTTTCTCATATCAAAGCCCCTGCCACGGGTAAAAGATGCCTTTGTAGTTCGCAGCCTTGTTCAACCCTTCATGTAGCTTCCTCCGAATAGGACATGGCAACGGGTTATTTGAAATGGTCTTACAAATGCCTACGAACAAAATTGTCACATCAGATATAAGACCCTGACATCACGCACTGAAGCATATATGGCTGAAGAAGAGAGTATTATCAGGTTGACCTTCTAGGAGGTCCTGTCTAGAAAGAGAGGTTGTGAAGCCTCCTTATATACACATAAAACAGCTGTATCTGAGAGAAAGCGATACCGGACATTCGAACAACGCATCCCACTAGCAGCAACGCTAGGTAAGCCACGGCGTAGCCTAACAGACCTAGACTTCAGTAGGGTCCGACATCAGAGTTATTGACAAGGCCGGCGGGGCTTATGTAGCCCGGCAGCTCATATATCAAACATTCGCCCTGTCCGTTTTGGTAACAGTACCTGGAGTGTGGTCGGTCAAGACCTTTTTTTGAAGAAAGCGCGTCCGCTTAATTTCTCCTCCATTCCATATTCTACTCGACATCGTCCGTTATTGAGTTCAAGGTTATCCCACACAAAGCTCAACCCTTACTTCTCAATGGCCACGACAGAACAATCATCTAATGCTGCAGCTGCAGACTTTCTGAGTTGCGAGTCTCCACCAACGATGGCCATTAAGTGCCCAAAGAAACGCCTGTTTGTTTGCTGTGATGGAACGTGGATGGACGCCGTCAACACTGACTACCCGCTCACCAATGTCGCTCGTCTTTCTCGTTGCGTCAAGAATGTGTCATTAGCAAAAGATAACACCCATATTCTTCAAATTGTATACTACCAGACAGGAATTGGCCGAGGGACATCAAGGATAGCAAGAGCTGTGGATGGTGCTACCGGCAGAGGTACCGTGATTCCATACGTTCAGTTGCATCGAGCCAAGTAGGCTAAGACTGAGTTTGCGCAGGCATATCCACCAATATCAGAGATGCATACAACTTCATATGTCATAACTTCAACAAGGACAAGGACGAGATATATCTGGTTGGATTCTCTCGTGGTGCCTTCACAGTCTGCTGTCTAGCAAGACTCATCAAAGACATTGGTATTCTCACCAAGTTTGGCCTTTTTCATCTTCCAAAACTGTTTGAAGACTGGGAAAAGGCCATGCAAAAGGCGAATTGCGAAGAAGACTCTGAAGGGTTGACGATGCTCCATTCAAGGGTCGACGAACTCGGGCCCAAATTGGTTGCTTCTGGAAATGTCCGCATAAAAGCTCTTGGGATCTGGGACAATGTAAGCGCCCTGGGAATTCCTATCCCCCTGCAGGTTCCTCAACCAAAGGGCAAGAAGTTCCGCTCCGTGCACGCGGTCATACCTGATAACGTGGACCACTGCTATCAAGCTCTTGCCTTAAACGAAACGAGAAAGCACTTCAAGCCAGTTATTTGGAAGTCTGAAACCAGCTGTCCGCCGAGAAGTAGCATGAAGCAATGCTGGTTCATGGGCCGTCACGGCAACGTTGGCGGTGGAAACCCCGACGACTTTCAGCTTAGTAACCTGTCCCTGATATGGATGATGGCTCACCTGATCAAGGCAGGTGCGGATTTCGACAAGGAAACTCTATCCGCCTTTCTTAACCCCGATAAGTCCTCGCTCCCTAATCGTGTTCAGAATAAAATTTGGCACAGCTCTGTACACAAGGACCCCGCTATGGTTCGTCAGGCCGAGAATATTTACGAGGTGGATTCCCCCAAACTGCCACGCAAGCGCACCGAGACCCGCGAATCGCCGCAACGTCGGCCTACAGGAGCATCAACAAGAACTTCGTCGACTTCTGAGAGCGACATACGTGAAAAGCTAGACAGTGAAGTCTCGACAAAGAGGAACTTTCAACAAGGTAAGGCTACGCGCCTGCAAGTAGAGCGAGTGGCCAAACGCTAAGCCCCAGTATCAATAGCATTGAAGAACCTGCCGCTGGACATATTATACGGGCTGATGTGTGTTCGAAAGAGGAGGCCAGGGAAAGAGACTAGATGCGGAGAGCTTATGCACTGGAGTGTGCGCTTGATTCTCGAGAAAAAGCATCCCCCATCGACCTTGAGAAACTGGGTCATGGTCCCGGACAGGCGTGGGCCCTCCTGGGTTTCGAAGAAACACCTGCCATCTTACTATGAATTAGTAGTGACTGAGTCCGATGCTGAACTGGCGGACTTCCCCATGCTGGAAGAGGAAAATATGTGTCCGGAAGAGGAGGAGCTCGTCAAGCTGTGGACGGGACGCAAGCATACGCCTGGCGAATCAGGAGTTGACTCGAGCGATCCCCAGCGAAGCGAGGCGCCAGACTTCCTGCGGGTCGAATCTGCAGAGTTACGGAACCCAAGGCGGCTATATGCTGACTCTCGGCAAAGGGCTCTGATGGAGGCAATGGTTTCATCCATTACACGCCGTCGCGGTGGCCATACGGGTTCCGCCATCAGCACCGTGTGAGTATTGCTAGTGGCGCCTTTACAGTAGCCGCTCGGGTGTTATGGTACGTACCGGAAGGCGCCTCATACCTGTCGTCCTTACGCCTGGCAGCAACTGGCAAAAGGGGTGGCCAGAGCACCGAGCCCCACAGCTTTTCATTTCTAGCTACCTGTCAGAAAGGACCCTCTTTTCCTTTTTTTTTTTTCTCCAGCTTTAGATTTTACAGTATTCAATGGGAAATCGTCTCTCTCAGCGAAGCCTTCCGCCCGTAACATCAGGTATACCGCCTGCTTTTTTGGTGCAGGCTCCTTGTCTTATGGATACACCTAGCGTGACTCGTAGCTTACCTCATTAAAATCAGGCCCTATTTTTGAGGTTGTACTACGGTATCTGTCGCGTAGCCACTGCACCCAAAGACTGGATTTATAAGTGCGCACTTATTGCGCTACTTATCTGACACACCCCTTCAGTGGCTAGCGATCAGGTAGTAACTGTTTTAACAGATGGTACTATATATTATTCCATATACATGGCTCTGGCTAGAACATTAGCTATTTAAACCATAGCCCGTTACTCCATGCTTGGATCGAACTTGAAGCCTTTGGGTAAGTGGTCAGGTGCAGGGTTACGGGCCATTAGCTGCGACGGTATAGCTCCACTTTATAAAGCTTGTTTAAAGCTCTTAATTGTCAGATATAGGGGACATCAGTTATGTTGTTATATTAGGGCTAACTGCGTATACTGTAGGATACGTTCAGCTTTTTGGTAGTTTAGCTACGGAACATGTATGTGCCGATCAGTAGGTGACCTTTCCGTTTATAAGGTGCGTTACGTATTTTCCAGCTAGCTGATATACCGCTTTAATACCCTGAAATATTATATCGTTAATTGTTATATTTTATCTTTTTTTTCGGCGATTAAATTCTTTTAATTAATTAACTTTTGATTTAAAATTCTTTTTTAAATTTTTTTTCGTTAATTTAAAATTGTTATAATATTTATTAATTTTTTTAAAAATATTTAAAAGTTTTATATAATAAGGCTTTAATTAATTTATTAATTAATATATCGCTTGGAAGTATATAATTTATTTTAATTAAGCTTTTTTATTTATTTTTTATAATTAATAATTATATATATTTATCTAATATATTACACTATTAAACGGTTTAAATTAATAAGCGGACCGTTTCTTAGCACTTCGTAACAATAAATCTAAATAATATAACTATAATATACTAAATCAGTTTAAATTAATCGAATTTTTTCTTGTTAAACGTATTTATAGCTTCTTTATAAATACGCGTATTATATCCGGGCTTATCGTAAACTTTTAGATTTCCGTTTTTTGGTTATAGCCTTTTTGTAATAATTGCTTCCAGCTATTATTAACTACATTTTTCTATTGCCTTTTTTTTTCGGCCAAAAAAGGGTATCTTTTTTATATAATAAATATTCCTTTTTTTTAAAAACTTTTATTTAAAATATAGTTCGTTTCGCGTAAATAAACCTTTTTTTTCCGTAAAAAAGTAATTTTATACAAAAGTAATAAATTACTTTTTTAAAAAAAAAAGAATTAGCGGATTTGATAATCTTTATTAACGAACTGGCTTAATAAATTTTTTTTATAAATAACGTTTTTATTTTATTACTTTATAAATATTTTAAAAGGTTTTTATAAGTAAGGAACGAATAAAACTGGCGAAAGTTAACGAAAAAAAATCGGCGTAAGTATAATTAAAAAATTTTAAGTTCCGAAAAAATGTTATTAAAATTAAATTAAATAAAGCTATCTTTTGCGAATTTGAATTTAATATTATCGAACGTTATAATAACTTTAAATATCTCGTAAAAACCGGCCAAAAAAATTCCTTTTAATAATATAAGTATAATAACGTCGTATTAAATTTTCGATATACAGTAAATAAACCCGTTTTAAAATAAAAGAATAAAAAACATAAAAAAATTCAAATCGAGACGAAAAATACGTAAATATATAAAACGTAATAATATTATAATTAGCGCAATATCTTTCGAATTTTATTAAATAATAACTTTCGTAACCGTTAAAAATAAAAAAATATTTCGAATGTTTTATACGTGTTCGAATATATTTATTAAAATATTAAATTTATTCGTTATTTAATTATTATTATTTAATATAATTTTTAAATCGGTTATTAGTAATAAATTATTACGGTATTAAAACTTAAGAAAAACTTTTCCGCTATAATAATAAATAACGATATAACTTAATTTTAAAACTTAATAATTTTAATAATTATAACTTATTTTCTATTTCCTTATTACGTTTATTTAAACTTTTTATATTTTTCGATATTAATAATTATTATATTTATCATTATAAAAGATTTTATTAAAAATTTAATTTTGTTGAGGTTATAAATATCTTTTTTTATAATACCGGATTTTATAATAATAATCTAAATAAGTTCGAATTATTTACGAAATATTTCTAGGATTTCAAATAAAATCCGTTGATAATCGATTTTTCGATTTAAACGCGTTTAAATTTTTTTGCCGTTTAACAAATTTCGACGCCTAAATAATTTTAACGCGTTTTATAACGCGTTAAGTAAGTAATAAATTCGCTATATCTTTAACATGTTAAAACCGATCAAAAAACGCTTACGTTTCTAGGTTAAAAATTCGATCGATAATCGATTTTTTTTAGTTAGCGTTAATTTTTATTAAAAAAAGATTTAATATCGGTTCGGGCGTATTTATCGTAATATCGGTGTTATAACCAACCATATTATAACCCAAGAACTTGGCCCATTACCAGACGGTCGGAGGATATGTGGATATCTCCGATAAAGAGTTTTGGCTTACGTAACCGGCTCGATAGGTTTAATAAAGAAAATAAAGCTTAACGCTTCGAACCAGTCGAACTGGAAAAATAACTCGACGGGCTTAACGGGCTTAACGGGATTTAATTATTATAAATGGATTAAATTAATTCGAATATATCGAATTAAAATAAATATATATATATTTATTATTTTGATAATTTAAATAATATTAATTTATGATTATAATTTAATTATTTAAATTATTTATAATTATTTATTATTATTAAGTATAATTATTATTTTATTATTTAAATTTTTACGATATTATTATTGATATAAACCGTATAATTAAATTTATAATTATTATGTATTATAAATTTTTATTTAATAATACCGTTAAATTTTAAATAATATTTAATATTATTATTATATCGATTAATATTTTAAAAGACGTTATTTAATAATTTTGAGTAAAAATTACCTAATT
>QJOA01000798.1:0-27013 GCA_004155915.1 Monosporascus sp. CRB-9-2 | reverse complement strand
ATCTGCTTCGCCGCTGGGCATCTCGGCAATCAACTCGGCTATGGCCAGTAGGTCGGCGACGTCTATATATTGCTGACCTGACAACCTTTGTATCTAGTCTTCCAGACCAAGTCATTCCACAGCATAGTAGCAACGTCCGACCATTTCTCCTCCCAAGTACTGGTCAAGATGTTCTGCATACAGCAACTTTGATGAGCCCTGTCCCAATTCATTATGGGCTTAACCAACTATTAAACCTAGTTGTACGGTTTATGTTAGCAGTGGTATCGTGGGAATCTGAGCAATAAGGTGATAATTACGTCTAATAATAACAGATAACCGTAGGTGATCTGGGTAACCAAATTATAATTATAAATTAATATTATTTAAGTTATAGAAATAATAAGGCTATATATATTTATCTTAATTTGACGTATTTAAATTAGTTCGATTTATTTATAATGGTCGAGTTTTATTAAACCCGTTAAGCCCGTTAAATTATTTCCTTAATTCGATTAGTTCGAAACGTTAAACTTTATTTTTCTTTTTTTTTAAATTTATTAAACCGGTTACGTAAATTAAAACCTTTTAATAAAAATATTTATATATTTTTTTACCGTTTGGTAATAAGTTAAGTTTTTGAGTTATAATATAATCTTTTTTTTTAAAAAATGTTTGGTTTTTAAAAATTAATTTATTTAGCGTATTATTTAACAAGTAACTTTTTTTTTTCATTATTTTGTTTTATAACGTAACTATTATATTTAATCGAATTAAAAAATAATAATTTCGCTATAAACGTAATAATATTTTAATTTTATTAAAAATAATTAACCGTTTTAATTTTAATATATTTTTTAACTCTTTTTATTTTCGTTATAAATTTAAAAACAAAATTTATAAAATTTATTTTAATTTTAAAAAATGCTTTTATTATATTAAATATATTAATCTTTATAATCTTTTTAGTTTCTTATAATCAAAATATTAAAAGTTAATAAATAAATAAAACCGATTAGAGCTTTAAAAACGTTTTACCGAAAAAGAATTATTTAATTATTTAACCTAATTTCGGAATTAAAAAAAGTTATTATAATAATATAAAATCAAAATATTACGTTAAAAAATTTAAAATACGCCAATAATAAAAATATAAAAACGTTTAAAATAAAAATAAAAATCATTAAAAGCTAAAATAATTATATCCGTATAAATTGTTTTTTTATTAATTAATTTAATATTAAAAGGATAAATTAAATATTATTAAATAACGTAAATTAAAATTTTAATTTTGGCAGTTTTAACGCTATCAATAAAAAAACTTTAAAAAACATTTAACGTTTAGAAGATTTTTTGCAAGTTTTTTGCAAGTTTTCGGAATTTACATAATTCTTTTTTAATTAAATATTAAATAAATTTATTTTATTTCTATATATTTAATATTTTCTTTATTTCGCAAATTAATATATTTTTATAACCTTTTTCTTTTATTTTATATTAACTTTAATCGTATTTATTATTAATTCGTATGAAAAAATATAAAAATTTAAATAAAATTTAATTTTTAATAATAACTTTAATTCGTAATTATTTTTTATATTTTGTTTTATATTTTTGTATAAAGTAACGTATTTAAAATCAAGTTTTTTATTAAATCCCTTAATTTAATTTTTTTTAATATTTAAATAAATTATTTTCTTTTTCGAAAAATTAATTTTTTTAACCTCTTTTAATTATAATATTTATTTATTTAATTACGTAAGTATTTAAGTTTTATTTTTATTTCAGTATATAATTACTTAATTATTTTAACATTAATTAATTTTTCGTATAAATCTTTATAAACTTTTAATATAAAACCAAAATTAATAATTATTAACCTTATTTTAATATTTTTATAATAATTAGTATTATAAATTAGCTATGTAATTAGTAATTTTTTAACTTAATTATTTTATTTATAATTAACGTAATATCGTAAATATATTTTTAACGTTTAGTTAATTTTTTTCCATTTATCCGTTTATTTACGATTTAAATACGTTAAATAATTTATAATTTAATTTAATTTAATTTATTAAATCTTATTAAAATTTTAAAATAAATATTATATTTTTATTTAATATAATTTCCGTTAAAAGTCCATAAATATTTAAGATATATTTAAGAAAAATATATATAAGTTATTTTATATTAATATTTTCATTATAAAAAAAATTAAAGAATTTCGTAAATCGATTTACGATTATAAAAATATTATCGTAATATATTTTTATAATTAAATCTTTTAATATAAAAAATTTCATAATCGTTTTATAAGTAATATTAATTATAATTTTCCGTAAGGTTTATATTATTATATTTTTATTTTAGCGCAAATATTATATTATCGTATTATCTTTTATAGGGTTAATTTTATTTTATAAAAGATAATATATCCGTTATAAACGTTTTAAGGTTTTATGGATTTTTAGGTATTTATATAATTAATATTTATATATATTTTGTAGTAAATTCTTTTAAAGTTTTTTTAATATTTAAAATTTATTTATTCGTTATTTTTTAGGTAAATTATTATTCTATTATTATATACGTTAATATATATTAATTAAATTTTTTTTATCGTCATAATTCGTTATTATTATAAGTATCTTTTGGATATTTTAGCGAAAATTATTTATTATATTTCAACTTTAAATTTTTTTAAATTAAATTGTTTACTAAATATATTTATTTTATTATTTTTTAAATTTTTACGATAAATAATAACGTAATTAAATTCAGAAAGATTTTTTATGTAATATAATTATTTTCGATTAATTTTCGTATTGTAAAAAAATATATAATATTTTTATAATCCGTATATACCTTAATTTGGTATATATTGCCCTTAAAATAATATTTAAATTTTTTATTATATATAAAGTAATTTAAATCGGTTTTATATAATTTATAAAAGTAAAAAATAATAAAATAAAGATTTTCTTAATCGTTTCGATATTTAATTATTATTTTTAAAGCATAATCCGGAACGTTAATTTTTAATTTAATTAATTAATATTAATTTATTAATTAAGGATTTTTCAATTTATTAAAAGACTTTTTATTTTTTAATATTTATTCGAATTATATATATTTTTTTTAGTAAACTTTATTAATAACAAAATTATTTTATTGAAATTCCGTATATAATTTTTATAATAATTAATAAATTTAAAAAATATTTATATTTTTTTAACGTCAATAAATTATGCTTATTTTTTAAGTATTATAAACTTTTTAAATTTATTTAATATATTTAAAAATAATAATATATTTTAAATATTTTACTTTTTATATATAAAAAGTATTTCTTTCGACGTTAACCAAAAAATTAATATTTTATAACGTTTATAAAATTTTATTAAATTGGGACGGAGAGAATCGGTTCTGATTAGTGCATAATCGAAAAGTGTGTTACGAGTAAGCCTAGGGTTTAAGAGATAATAAACGTAACGCAAACTGTATTCTGGTATTAAGACTAGTTTAAAAAGCAAAATTATAAACGATAAGTGGTAAGTATCTCGGGGTTGAGCCCGGCGAAAAGAACTGTTAGAAATATATAAGGGGTGCTGATTAATTAATTAGCCAGATTATGTATCTGACTTTGTACCCTGCTTTATTTTAGCCTTTTTTTTAAAAAATAAAATTATTTTTAATTTATTTTAAGAAATAATCAAATAAAAATTTAACGGCTTTAATTTCCAACTTTATAAAATATATATAAAATTTATTAATTAATTTAATTTCTGTTTACGCAATTTGTTTTTTAATTTTTTTAACTTAGGATTTTATTTTTTACGTTTAATTAGATCCTTATATTATTTAGTTTTTTCTTTTTCCTTTTATGCTTTATTGTTTTTTTTTTGTTTAACGATTAAGGTTTTATATTTGGGTTAACCTGGTTAACCTTAAGAGAAATATGGTTTTAGTTGTCGTATTAGTATTTTATAGGTATTTCTTATTTATTTATACGGTATATTGTACCGGCCTTTTATTATTGTTTATATTCGTTAATTATTTACGGCCGGTTAAAGTTTGTATTTCGGTTTAAAGGTAAATTTAAGAGGTTATATTAATAATATGTTTTTGGGGTAAATGGGCTATAAAGGAGGTATCGGGATTACGGTAATTCGTAAAATTAACTTTTTAAGTTTTTTAATTTTTTAATTAAGGGAAATTAAGTTTAATTATCGCTTATTTTTAAAATTTAAAGTTTTATTAATATTTAGTTTTTTATTATTATCGTTAAATAAAGATAAAAATTTATTAAGTTATAATTTTACGGGCATTAAAATATTATCTTTTTTTAATTTAAATTTAAAATGCTTTTTAATTATTTTTTTTATATTATTTTATATAACGATTTTCTTAAATAATATAAATTTATTTTATTAATTTAGATCGTAAATAATAAAATAAAACGCGTAAGTAATTTATAAACCATAAGTTTAAGATATATTTTAGGATAATATATTGATAATCGTTATACGTATAAACGGGTTATTAAAAATTAAATTTTTTTTAAACCTTTCGATATTTTTATAAAAATAATTTAATACGTTTTTCGGATAGGTAAATATTAAAAAGTATAATAATTTTCTTTAATTAGATATATAATATACTAACTTAATAACCTTTTTATTTATTATCGTTTAATATTTTAAATTAAATAACGGATTAAATATATTTAAAATTATAAGTCCGAATTTTTATTTTTATTTTATTAAAGATAATAATAATTTAACCTTTATTAATTATTTTTTTAACTTTTGGAATAACGGCTATAATTCCGGATAAAGTATTTATAACGATTATTTAAATAATGGTAATAAAATATTAAGATTCTAAATATTTTCCATTTTGCATAATTATAAGAGTTTATTATAATCCGGCCGATATTGTATTATTTTAAACTTTATCGAATTATAAAGAAGGTAAAATAACCTTTCGTTATAAACGGTTATTACCTTTATTATATAAGGTAATAGAAATAAATCGATTAAAGTATAATTCCGGGAATAGTATTATAAAGGGATAAAATCTGCAATTTTTATTATATATTTTGCATAATATACGGTTTATATTTTTAATATTTTATATAAATATATTAACGGATTAATTAAAATTTTTAGAATATAATATATTTAATATTTTGGATTTTTTGTTTTTAGTTTATATAGTACACTTTTTGGACGACGATATTATAATTAATATTAGGTTAATTAAAATATGTAGGTACGATTAAAACGATATATAATAATTAAAGGTAATAATTATAAATAAAGATAATATATAATATGTAAATATATATAAATATAAATATATAAAAATATAGGTAAGTTATAAATATCAAATTATATAAATATAAAAATTCGTTAAAAAATAATAGTAAATTATGTGCGTAATTAATTAGGTATATATAAGGTTAATGCATTAAATTTTGTTAGAAATAACGTATATATCGAGAAAATCTTTGATAGTTTTATCCGATATTATATAAAAAGGGATATGGTTGTCGGTACGTTTTTTTTATTAGTTATACAGTTATTTCTGTATCTATACTTTTTTTGCAACTTTTTTCCTATAAACCATATCAACTTTTTCCTCCTAATTATATCCATTTTTAAAACCTAATATATATTTAAATATATACATAATTATTTCCGTCGTTTTAATTTATTTATCATAAATTTCCGCAAGTTATTAAACTTACGTAATACCTAAAGTTTTCGTAAAAATATAAACCTAAATAAATTTATCGACCTTATAAAAAAATTGTTCATTAAAAAACAATCCAGACAAGATAATAAACTATTAAGTTTTGATAATAACAAGCTTATTAATTATAAGGTTAAGCAAAATATACGTAAATTCGAATATATTTTTATTTAACGTCGTAAGGTTTTAATTATATTAAATATAATTATTTTTTAAACTTATAACTTATTATGACGATAAAACCTTAAGTATTAATTAAGGTATTAAACCTTTATATAACCTTAATAATATCCGTAAACCTTAAAATTTGATATATCGCCGGATACCTATTTACAAACTAATTCCTTCCTTTTAATATAAATTCCGTAATATAATATTTAATTAAAATACCTTATTACTTAAAATACCGGTTATAAATAACCTATAACTTTTTAAATTTTAACCTTTTTAACATATATTACCGTTAATCGAAATAATAAAAGATTTAATACTTAGCCTAATTTTAAATATTATTAAGCAGATAACTAATAGCCGCCGATTAGTATCGGTTATACCTTTACCTTTTAAAATATCCTAACGTTATAACATTATTTCGGAATCTTTATTAACGGTATCGACTATTTTAGCAAGTTCGCGTATTATTAATCGGCTTTCCAAATTATTTTTAAATATTAATATATTACGGCTTTTTAACCTTTAAATCGGACGTTAACAAAAATTAGCTTAATTCTAAAATAACCAAAATATTATATACTACGTAACGTTTAAATATATTAAAATAAATACTTTTTATTATTTATAATATTTTTTAACAAATTTTTATTAATTAATATAAAATATTCGGGGTTATATTTATTAATTTGGTCGGCGGTCCAGCTACCGGTCGGTACATATAATAACGTATCGAAGGTAAAAACTTTTAAATAGTTACAAATATTTAATTTAATATAATCTCCATATTTTAAAACGAAAATAAAAAATTACCGTTTTATTTTATATACGTTAAAATATTTCGGGCCGGGCTTACGGATCCTTTTATATCTCTATTTACCAAAAACCTTCGGTATATTATTAACTTATTTATTTAAATTTTCGAAATATTTAATATTATTCCGTACAAACTATATAAACGACGATATAAAACATTAAAATAACCCGATTAATATAATATATACCTATTTTTTAAATATTACTCGATTCCGGAATTTTATAAAAAATCTTATAATAATTATATTAAATTTATCAAAAATTATAATTATACTTTCCGGAATAATCCGTTCGAAAACTTTAAAGCAAACTATAAACGGTTATTATAAATTAAAAAAAACATTCGTAATGATATTTATTTAATTATAAAAATATTCGATAAAAATTAACTTTGGAATAAAATTAAAAAATATATTTCGGATTTTTAATACCGGATAAATATAATTAAACGTACTAATTATAAGTAAAGTATAATAAATATCGTATAAAATAATAATAGGTAAGGTAATAATAAAATATAATAAAGCTTTTATATTTTAATATTTTGTAATTAATTACGTTAATTTTTTTCTTTTTTTAATCCGTTCGTTTCCGGTATATTATTATCGTTTACGATTACGTAATTTTCGAGTTAACAATTAAATATCTATATTTTAATATTTATTTTTATAAATTTTAAAGCTTTAAACTGTTAATTTTTTAATAATTTAATATTAATAGTATTAAATATATTTAATATTTTATTATCGGGTTAATCGGTAAACGGTTTTATTTAATTATTTTTTTATAAATTAATTAACTTTTAATATCCTTTTTTATTTTTTATAAATTATTTTAATTTATTAATAAAATTATTTTTTTACAATTTCGTTTTATTAATTTCTTCTAAATAATAAATACTTAAATTAATAATATTATTAATTAAATATAAATTAATCCAGTAATATTTAAGCTTTATATTTCTAAATATATTTATATATCGGAACGTATTATATAATAATATCAAATTGTGTATTTTTAAACATTTATGTTTTATTTTATTTTTATTTCTTTAATTTACCAATTTAATAACCTTACGGCGCTAATTAGTAATAACTTTAATAACTTTAACTACGTCCTTAATTTTGTTTTTTAAAAGTTAAATCCTTTAAATAATCAAATTTTTTTCGGAATATGAAAATCTTATATCATAATTGTTTATATTAACAAAATTATTTCGATCGGTAAAAACGTTTTTTATTTATATAGCAATTTATACGATTTAGGCCGTAATTTTTCATAATGGTATTATCGGCGAAGACCATCTTAAGTAAAAGTTTAACTTATTCTTTGCCGGTATTATTTATCGTTTTTATTAAACCTTTAATAATTAAAATATATCCTTTTTTAACCAGGTCTTATTATTATACGGTATACGTAATTCCAACCTTTTGTTAAATCCTAAATATATTATAAACTTTAATTATTTCGCCTTTATTCTTAAAACTATTATTTATTTTGATTTTAATCGGAATATTATAGCGGTAAAAAAATATATTTATTTAAAAACTTTTTAATTATTATTAACGTAACAAAACGTAAAATTTTAATTTCTAAATAATTAAATAATTCACATTTTATTTCGACCGTAATTTTATAACCGTTATCGTTAAGCACAAATTAAATATCGATTACCTAAATAATAATTATATTAATAAGCTGCAAAAAGCCGTAATTTTTTTCGAACCGTTAATCAGCTGCTTTTTAACATTTTATATATACCCGTATTATTTCCCGAATATGGTTAAATAATCCGCGTTAATAATAAAAAGCTGTTATATAACGATAAATCAAATTTTATCCTTTATAGCTATAATCCTTATAACATTATTTAATTATTATAAATCGCTTTCGTTTAATATCGATAAATTTACGGTTACCGTATTACTTATCCGCTTTACGCTATAAAATACCGTTTTAAATATAATATTTTAACATTTCGGTTTTAAAAGCGGTTTTTTTTATTAAAATTTTACGTAACCGATTAAAAAAATTTAATATCGTAAGGAACTTAACGTACTTTTATAATTTTTTAAACCAGTTCCTAATAAAAAGTTCTTATTTATTCGTTTTAATAAAAACTAAAGCTATAGCGGTTAAAATAAAATTAAACCGAATAACGATTAATTAAATATTAATAAAGTTATCGATTTTTCTTTTTTAATTATTTAACGTATTAAAAATTTTAACCTGTTTTCAGAATAAATTATCGGCGGTTGAATTCTTTTTGTTAAAAATATATTTAATGTCGAAATTAAACATTTTTATTTAAATAATTTTACGGGTAAATATAACTTTAAATAAAAAGGTTAAGAAATTATTAATTTAAATTATTAATACTTTAACGTTAATTTTTAGCATAAATCGGATTTCGTAAATATAACTTCGGAATGCTTTTAAAACTTTAAAAATAACTTAATATTTTAACTTATTAATATTATAATTTAATTTAATTTTTTTTAAATATCATTTTCGAAACGCGTAAAATATTTAATATTAGTAATTATTTAACAAAAAATATTTTTAAAGTTATTTTTATTTACGTTAATTTTTATAATAATTTTATTCATAATAAAATTATATTTTAAAGTAATTAAAGTTAAAGTAATAATAATTGCTTTTTTTATATTTTTTATGGTACGGTTTTAATTAAGTTTTTAAACCTATAAAGGGTTCGGTTTTAATAACGAAATATATAACAAAAATCCGGTAATAAATAATAATATTTAAAAAAGTTTTAATTTTCGAAACGTTTTTATATAACAAAATTTTTAGGATTTTTTTTACCTTAATTATATCCGGTTATTATTTATTCGTTTTATAAAAAAATCCGATTATAAAAATTATTTTTTGATATTAAAAAAACAATTTTATATTTATTAATATATAAACAAACTTGCAATTAATAAAGGTTTTATTTATATTAACGATATGCTTATATACAAATCGCCGAATCCCGGGAAAAATCTTTTCGTCGTTATATCTTGTTTTTAGGCCTTTAATACCGACGTTGTCGACAAATAACCGGATAATATTAGGTATTAAATCGTTAAAAATCCTTTTTATTATGCGGCAAAAATAAATTATAAAGTTAATAAACTTTATAAGTATATTAATATATTTAAAAAGTTTTAAAAATATTATAAAAATAGTAAAATCTTTGTTAATAAAGATTAATATAATTTAATTATAACCGGAAAAAAAGTTTATTAAAGTAATTACTAAATATATAACAAAATCCGCGGAAAATCCGTTGCAGTTTTTTGGTATAAAAATATTTTATAAAATGATAACGTTTAATTTGGTTACAAAATTAATTAATTATAAGTTATTATCTTTTTTCTCGATAAGGAATTAAGTATTCCTGTACGCGGTATAAGATTATTTAAATATTTTTCGTTAAATACTTATTTGTAATATATCGATTAGCTTATTTTTAAGGTTAACCGGCATTATTATGCCATTAATTTGTTATATTTTATACGGAATTATCCAAATTTTATAATCTGGTATAATATTTGATTTAATTTTGTTATAATTTTGCTAATTTTAGGTTAAGGTAACCTTTTTGCAAAAAAGTATTTTCTTAAATAGGGCCTTTTTAATACGGTTAAATTTGTTATTAAATTAATTAAAAATAATTTTAACCTTTTCCTAAATAAATCGGGTATTTTATAGTATGGTGATAAACTTAAGAAATAAGGTAATTAATAATATATTAAGTTTATTAAGTTTTTCTTTACTTTAATCAATAATTTTCTGAACTCTTTTAAGTTTTTTAACTTTTTAATCCGGGTTTTCGGGTAATATTAATCCGTTTGGTAATATATTATTAATTAAACCCATTTTTTTTTTCGGCTTATATATTATGTTAATCTATACGGTCCGATTATTGTTAATCTTTTATTATATTTTGTTTTATAATATTTTATATAAGGTATGTACAAGTTTTTTATTATTAAATTGGCTTAAAATAATATTTCCGAGTTTTAGTTTATTATTTATAACTTTTTGAATTATTTTAAAGTTTTAATTAACATATATATCATTACTTAAGAAAACGTAAAAGCTTTTAACGTATTTATTCGTATTTTCGTTTATAAGCTTACTTTTATTAATACAATAGTTTATTGTTTTACCGGTTACTTTTTTTTAAGCTTTTTATTAATACGGATATTACGCGTAACTTTTTTAGTAAAAATTAACAGAATAATAATTTCTAACGGGTTAAATTTTAAGGTTTTTTTTATTACGTCCGGATCTATATTTAACGTTATTTTCGATTTAGTTATAAAGTTAAGTTTTAGTATTAATAATTACGTAACGTAATAATTATTAACGATAAATAAGGGAATAATAATTAATCGGCTAATTAATTAGACGGGTATTTCGATAATACTTTCGAAAGGAATTCTTTTTTAAAAGTTAAAACTTATAAACGATACGTATATTTATCGTATGGTTAATTTATATTATTTAACGTACGACGTAACGATAACGTTAAATTTAGTTCCGGTATTAATAATTTTATGAATTAGATTTTCGCCGGTTTTATAGCCTATTTTGATTGCCAGTTTAAATAACGGGGTAATATATTTAACTGGGTTATATTATTGAACCGATAAAACTTTGGCTTTTTTCTAATTGTTTGCTTTGTAACCGATATTGATAGTAAGGATTTTAAAAGGTTTTTTTATTTTTAAAGGTTCCGATTTTTATATTTCAGCTTCGGTTATCTTAATTGTTTCCGTATTTTTATAATTAAGTATTTTTAAAATCTTAATAACTATAATGTTTTTAAAAGTTTTTCCGAAATCTGGGTAAATTTTGATTAATTCGGCCCAAATAATTTTAAAATTTAATTATATACTTATCGATCAAGTTTCTATGGATAAAGATATTATTTATTTGGATAATATCGTTTATTTAAAAAATATTAATATTTATCCGAAAGGTATTATTTATTTAAACGTTAATTTTTATATTATAAAATATAAATCCTTTAAATATTAAGTTATTATCGTTAATTTCGTACTTAAATTGTTTTTATAGCTTTAAAATTTTTTTTATTTTTAAATCGTTTAGTTATTATAATGCTAATAAGTACCGTTAATTAATTAAAGTTGTTAGTTTTTAGAATTCGGATTTTTTTAAGTAACGGATATTTTTGCTTTCGACGGGTTTACTTTATAATTAGTTACGTAAAAATATTTTTTTATAAAACGGTTTTTTTTATAATTAACGAAATAAATTATATTAATTTCGGTTATTTTATTTTAATTAATATTAAACTTTTATCGATTTAGTTATAAGATTATAATATATTTTTAATGTTTAACTTAATTAATAATATCCGGGTTAAGGTTAATTAATTAATTGTTAACGTTTCGGAAAATGTCTTTTCGTCGATTAAAGTACCGTATTTTCTTTTTAAATCGGGCAGAAAAAGCTGGTAAATTCTGGATTTATTTTGAAATTCTTTTCCAAATTAGGATTTATTATTCGATTATTTAACTATTTAAAATTTGAGGGAATTAAATTTTACCTAAGGTAACCTTATCTTTTAAAGTTTCAAAAAAAATGATATAATCGTCGTTAATAAATAAAATTAATTTTATAATATTTATATTAATAAATAAACGGTATTTTTACATATTATATTTAAGTTTTTAGTAAAATTAATAAATACTTTAATTAAAATTATTAAAACGTTTATTACGATTTTAATAACCGTTGCGGTAGCTTTTTTAATTCCGGTATTTATTTTGTTTACGGTAAGGATTTAATTAATTAAATTTATTCGGTTAAAAATTAGTTGTATTAATCGATAGGTTGGTATTATAATTATATATCCAAGGTACTTTTTATTCTGGCGGAACGTAATATTATAATATCCGGATAATTTTTCGATTTTTTATTTTGTTTTTAAAAGCCTTAAAGTTTTAGATTTGTTAAGTTTGGTTAATTTTTAACTTTTATAACGCGTTCGTAATCTCCGATACTTAATTAATCCGACTCGATAATAATTATCGTAAACGAAGGTTTTCTTATCGTTATTATTTAAGTTGTTAGGCTAAATAAAGCCGATTTTTATCTTTTTGCTTAATATCGAAACGGATACCTTCGTATTATCGCTTACGTCCTTCGTATTTAAAAAATATAGCCTTATTTATGGCCCAACCTTTAATTAATATGGAAGCTTTATCGTAAGTTATTACGTATAAGTTTTTAAACTATATATTCGAATTATTAATAATCCTTTCGAAATAACCGGTTAATAACCCTTTTATCAAACTTTTAATATATTCGTTTTTATTAATTAATTATTTTTTTTACTTAATTTTTTTTAAAACATTTTTTATTTTAATGGTATGCTTTAGGTAATAATCGTAAACTTGATTAAGGTTGCTCCGTTAAACTTGCTTGGTTAAAATCCTTAATCGATTTTTGGCAGTCCGAATTTGTTTTAAATTTTATAACTTAAAAATTTTTAAACCGATTTTAATTACGTTGTTTTATTTGATTATTTTATTAATAACTGCTTTAATTCGGTTTTTTATGTTATTATTGTCGGTTTAAAATAATAATTCGGCAAGTATTTTAAATTTTGTAAGCTTGTATTTTTTGTATAATCGAATAATTTTTTTAATTTAATCGGTAATTCCGGTTCCTGAAAAACGAAAGTTAGGGTAGGTTAATAGATTTGGAAAAATTATCAAAGATAAAAACCTGTTCATAATAAATATAAAAAAACCGTATTCGGGTTAATCGGTTTATCCGAAAATATAACGTCCGGTATAAATATTATAAGTTTTATAAATAATTCTGAAAATTCGTACCTTTATAAAATTTTTCGTTTTTTCCATATTTTAATAGTAATTTTAGGAATTATTTATATATTTAAATCCCTAATAAGCTTTAAAAATCCGATCGGATTATTATTATTCTGGGGCTTAAATTTACTAAGCTTATTATCGTAAAGGTTTTTTATTAACCGGTATTAGATAATTGTATTTAAGGTAAGGTTTTAATTTTTCGTAGAATTAAAAAAATTTAATATTAAAAATAATCCGTATTATAATTAAACTTAAATAATAATTTTAAAAAGTTTTAATAAACTTTTAATAAACTTATTAAAATTTATTTTAAATTAATTAATGTTATTAATTTTTAAATTATTTGGATTATAAAAGGTTATTTTAACGGAAATATAATTAGATATAAGGTAAATAACTGTTCGTAATAATTATTTTAAATATATTTTTTTATTAATTATTTAAATAATTTTTTTTAATTAATGTTACGTCGTTAATTATTTAATTGTACTTTTTCCAACTTATTAATTAATATTTTTATTACCAATTTAAACGTTATAATATTTAAATTTAATAAAAAAAGTAAATCCTAAATAATATTGCTTAATAATAACTAGATAAGATATTACCCGATTAACGCCAGAAAGGTTTAGAATATATCGCGTAACGTTTTTTTTTAAAATTTTTATATCGTATTAAAAAACGGTGTTTTTTTCGGTATTTTTTTTCGTATACAAAATAAATAGTTTTATAGCCTTATTTCTTTTTCTATTCGTATTCGTTATTTTGTTTATATCGTTAATCTTATTGTTATTATATTTATTCTGATTAGTTTAAATCCTAATAGTTACGTCGCCAGCAACGTAATTTTAACTTTTTCAGCCCTTATTAATTAAATTTTATAATTTATTTTGCTACGTAATTTTTTTATTAATACGTATGATATTCTAAATTGCATAATTGATTTAGAACTTAAGTAATTCGGCCAGATTTTAATACCGGTTACCGACCGCGTTTATGCTTTTTTGCCGTTTTCCGAATAAAGCTGTGTTTTTATATAAAATATCGTAATTAAACAATTTAATAACTTTCTTATTAATCGGAAAAGGGTTACGCTATTATCGTAATTATTAATTATTTACCGTAAATCGTTATTAGATTTACATAATTATAATCGTAATCGTAATCGTAATCGCGTTTTTAATTAGAACCTTATTTTTTCCGTTTTATAATCGGAAATCGAAAGTTGTTTTAATAATTAACTAAAGCCAGTTTCCTTTCCTTAACAGCCAAAATAAATTGGGACGGGGAAAATCGGTCCTAATTAATACATAATCGAAAAGCGTATTATAAATAAGCCCAGAGTTTAAAAGATAATAAAGGTAACGTAAATTGTATTCTGGTGTTGAGACCAATCCAAAAAGCAAAATTGTGAACGATAAGTGGTAAGTGTCTCGGGGTTAAGCCCGGCGAAAAGAACCGTTAGAAATACATAGGGGGTGCTGATTAACTGATTAGCCAGGTTATGTGTCCAACCCTGCACCCTGCTTTATTTCATTATAAATATATTTTATATACTTTTTTTAGTTTTTAAATAAATTAAAATGTTGTCGAGATAACATATAACGAAAATATTCAAATATTTTCGTAATACGTAATTAATTATTTATTAAAAAGTTACCGTACGTTTATAAGTTTAAAAAATATAATAAGGTATTCGAAAAATCCGTATTTAATTTTAAAAATTGTTTTTTATTTATTATCTAACTTAATTTATATTTGGTTATATTTTTCTTTTAAATTTAAAAATATAAATTATTAAATTTTATATAAATAATTTTTTCTTTCGGTAATTCATAATAATAAGGTTTTATCTTTAATAATAATATTATTAAATTATTTATAATTAATAACAAATCGTAATTTTCCATTTTTCCTTAATGTAAAAAATATTAAATACTTTATTAATAATTTAAAACATTATATATAACTTTTTTCAACTCATTTTCGAAATAATTATATAATACCTTTCATTTTATTTAATTCAAGTTATAAATAAAGTAAAAAAATAATCATTTTACCATTTTTAAAAATTATTTCGTAATTTTATTTGTTATAAGGTAATAATTTTGTTTTAAACTTTTTTTTTAAAAATAATCGTTTATATTTTTAATATTTTAATAATACTTTAATTATTTATTCTGGTAATTTTTTAAACTCTAATAATAAATCGTTATTTATTTACCGAAATTATACTTTAAAGTTTATAATAATATACCGTATTTTTTTAATATACTTTTTACTTATTACATATTTTATCCCTTTAAATAATAAAATTTTTATTATATTTTTATATTTATATTTATTAATTTTATCAATTAAATATTAAAAACTTTCGTTATTTATATTTTACGTATCGGAAAAAAATAAAACGAAATCTATTTAATTATTCTTTTAATTAATAACCGGATTATATTATTTTAACCATAATAATCTGAAAATTATATTATAATTTTTTATTAAAATAATATCGAAATGAATAATTTATTTTTCTCCATTAATAATAATTTTAAAATAATTAATTTTACGTTTAATCTATCCGTTATCGTAACTAAATATCTAACCTTCGGCATTTTCGACCTTATAAAAACTTTCCTTATTTCGTTATAATAATTATAACTTATTTATTACTTTTAAGGCGATATAATTTCCCTATATAACTTCGCAATTTACTATTACGGTATATCATTTTTTTTAATTCGTACTTATATTATAATTAATTCTTTTTTTACCGCTTTTATCGCATATAAAACCTTTTTAAAATATTACTATTTACCTTTATTTTTTTGCCAGCCTAAAACTTTTTTACAAATAACGTTAATTTTTTAAAATATTTTCGAATTTTATAATTCTTTTTAAAAACTATTTGTTTAATTTTTATAATTATTATAAATATTTATCTTATCGGTATAACGTAACTTCCAAATAAATAATTTACTTTTAAAATAACTTCCTTAATAATATACTCTAATTCTAAAACTTTATTTCCGTAAAAAAAAAAATTTAAATTTTTCCCAAAGGGCGCGTTATTTCATTAAACTTTCGGTAAACGCTAACTAAAACTATAAATTCGTAATCATTCTTTAACAATATTTTTCCATTATCCTTTAAACTAACTTTTTTTACGTTTAATAATCGTACTAATCGTAATAACAAAAAAAATTTTTATAAGCCAACTTTTTCCTTTTAACCAACTTTTAAATATTACTAATTAATTAATTTTATCCTAAATCGTTATTTTTTATAAATATTAGTACCACTTTTAATCTTTCGAATCATTATTTATCTAATTATTAAAATTAAAACTTTATCGTTATATTTATATCATTCGTTATACGATATATTTTTTATAATTTTCGTATATTCCGTATTAATATCGTTTATAATTAACGGCATAAAACTTTTTATACCGATCGAACTTTTCTAAATATAAATTTTCCTTTTACTTTCGGTATTTCTTAATTTAAACATTAAATATTATTTAATCGTTTCTTTTTTATCGTCGTTATAATTAAAAAAATAAACTATATTTTTCGAATTCCTTTCATCCTTTATACCTTTATAACTATTTTATAAAAATTAACTTAATAAAAATAACTTTTTAATTATTATTATTTAAAACAACTTTTTAGCTTTTTTTAATTCTTATCGTATTTTTAATAAAAGGTTATAATTATTTCGAACGTAAATTATATTAATCATTTTCTTGTCGCCGGTTTTTTTTCGGTACTAACCTTTAAAAGCTGGAATCCATTATTATAACTGCTTTTAATTCTTATATAATCGTATAATATATCCTTATTTTCCGTAATTATAATAAATAATTAAACCTTTTTTTAATTAAATAAGTCTTAACTTTATAAATTTTAAATAAATTCCATAAAAATTAAAAATAAATCACGTTTTTTTCCTTAATTAACTTCAAAATAACCTAATTTCGAAATAAAATATCCTTTTTTTTTATTATCTTTTAAACTATCGATTATCGATTTTTACGGCTTTGGCGATATACTTATTAAAGTTTATAATCCAATCTTCCTTAATCAATTCGATTTTAATGTTTTTTTTAATTCCTTATAAAATATATCAATTATAATATCGTTTTTATCGTTTCCGTATCCGGCCTTAACGGCTAAACTTTTAAACGCTACGGCATACTTAAACGCTAATCCCTTTTATCGCAACTAAAAAAGATTTTAAATTACATTTCATTTTTCGTCCGAATTAATAAAATTATCCCAAAATTTATTTTCGAAATTAATATAATATTCGAAAACTTTCCTAATAATCTTTTCTTTATCAAATTCTTTAACCTATAAATAATTTCGTATAATAAACTCGAACCAATTTACGGTATTTCCAATAAAGCAAACTGTTATAACAAAAATTTAATCTAACGGATTTTCTAATCTTAAAACCCGAAAATACGCTTTAACCTAAATAAAAAATATCTAAACGTTCTCTTTTCCATCGTAAAATTCGGGTTTTTTAACTTTAATCTTAACAATCGTTATAATTAATATTTTAATTTTAAATTAATTATCGGCAATTGGTGCTTTCAGGTGCTACCGGCTGGTGGGCTTTGTTCAGGCTAGGCAGCAGAATACTGCCTGGGAGAGCCTTTGTCCACTAATGATCCTTTATTACCTAATCGTGTATGTAAAGGCGATTGCCTACGGACTAAATTAGTCCTTTCCTAGAATTTAAAAAACTAACACAAAGCAATTACGCCAGATTCCTGCATTCGATTATTGTAATTGTTAATATGGTAGCATTCTCTGCTTAATTAGCAACCGTAATACGTTATACGAAATGGTTAATTATAAATTTAAGAGTTAAGTTAATAAAAAAAGTAAAAGATTTAAAAAAAGGTTGTTTAATTAACGATATAAAAAAGAGTTAAATAGTAATTAACGATAGCAAAAAAACGTAGAATTTTTGAGAGGTTCCATGCTAAGCAAATTAATAACTTATCCGATAACGGCTTCGTTTTTAAAAAACGGAAATATATAAATAATAATAACCTTTTCCCTTTTTTCTACCCTGGATTTTTTTCCGATTAAAAGGTTTTTTAAAAAAAAATTTATAATAAAAAAAGGTAAACGGAAAAATAGGAAGGATTTTTAATAGAAAATAACCCGTTACCTTAATAATAAAAATTAAAGGTTAATTTAAAAAAGTTTAGGGTTTTAATTTAAAAATAATAAATTAAAGCAGATTTAAGTAAGTTTTATACGTTTTTAGGTAT
This sequence comes from Monosporascus sp. CRB-9-2, assembly GCA_004155915.1. Classification (NCBI taxonomy): domain Eukaryota; kingdom Fungi; phylum Ascomycota; class Sordariomycetes; order Xylariales; genus Monosporascus; species Monosporascus sp. CRB-9-2. Next base: position 8,125 of record QJOA01000798.1, on the reverse strand, counting down.
TAACATAAATAAAATTAAACAGGACATTAAAGTACAGGAAGATAAATATTAATAGGTTAAAAATAAGGTTAAAAATATAAAGTTTTAAAACTAAAAGATTAATGAAATAATATTACGATTAAACGATATAATAATAAAATTTTTAAATATATTCGGAAATAAAACGTTATAAAGCTTAAAAAATTTACGAAATATAAGTATATAGATAAAAACGTTAAAAAACGTTTAATTTATAGTTCGGGCAAGTAATTCGAAAAAAACCCCTATTGTAATATTTATTATAACGCCTATTATAACGCTTATTACAATACCCGAAAAAAGCGACATAAAAAAGATTAACCCCTTAAAAAAAGACGAAAAAAAACCTAGAAAATGGTTTACTAAGAAACCTAACCTCCCGAAAAGAAAAAAAAGTGAAAAGGTAAAATTACCGTCTAAAGGAAAGGGAATAATTCGCGGAAATTTTAATAATTTAAATAGTTTATTATTTTTATCCTTTTTTTTAAGGTTATTTAAGGATTTATCAAAACGACGGAAAGAATATTACAGTTTTTTTAACAGCTTTTCCGGCTTTAGCTTTAATAATTTAAATAGCTTTAATAAATTAGGTATCCGTTTAAAGGAACGGAAAAAGGATTCCAAAAAATTTAATAACGATTCGAAATTTCGTTAAAAACGTTTCGATTTCTTTTTTAAATAAAGAAAATTATTTATTAGGTTAAGCTAATTAAAAGTTATAAAATAATACCTTTAATTTTGTATTAAAAAAGATTAGTTATAAAGACAGTATAAAACTGAAATAAATTAATTAGCTGTATTTGGCGAAAGTTATTACTAAAATTTACAAAAAGGCGCTTTTAAAGTTAATTATAGGTATTAAAAAAAGAATAAAAATGTTAAAAACTTTACGAAAAACCTATATAGCGATAAATAAGGCCCGGTAAAAGTTATTTTAAAAAAAGTTTAACAAGATCATATACGATAAAGGAAACCTTATATAATTTATTATTAAGTTTTAAAAGATATTTCGAAAAGTAAAAGGCTATAATATAAAGTTTAAAACCGAAAAGTATATTATAATATTTTTTATTATTATAAAGGACCGCGCTAGCAGCTGGTATAAAACGATATAATTAATACTTAAATAAACGGATTATTCCTTTTGGTAATTAATTAACGAGTTTAATAACGAATTTTATAACCGTATTAATAATAAAAAATAACGGACGGTTTTATAACGCTTAAAGAAATAAGAGTAAGGAAAATAATAATAATTTCCGAAATAATAAGCCCGTATAAAACAAAAACGGAAAGTTATTTTGTTTTAACTGTAACAAATACGGATATTTAACGAAGGATTATTTTAAACCTTAAAAAAAGAAGAATAACAAAGGCAAGAAAGGAAAGTAAGGCCGAAATAAAGGTAGAAGTTAAGGTAATAATAATTAAAATAATAACTTTCGTAATACCAGTGGCGACGTTTGCGGCAATGGACCGGGTAAAGAATAATTTATTCTTAAAGGCCTGGAAGATTTATATTATTTTAATGAAAGAATATTTAACGCTTATATTAATAAATAATAGTTTTAAGATCTTATGCAGTAATATAGTAAAATAATTTAAAAATTAATTATAATAATTAATATTATTAAAATTATAACGTTTAAATGTTTTAAAGTAATGGTTACAGTAATTAATTACCTTAAAGCTTTAATAATCGAAAGCTTTAAAACGACCGTTGTAAATAACGTTAACGAAACGCTTTAAAAGATAGTTATAATAACTGAATGCTTTAAAGCTATAGCAATTAAAAGCCTTAAAGCAATTATTATATGTAATACCATATTGTTGCATATTTATTTATTTATAAAGGATAATAAAAACAGGTTATTTTAGGACTTAAATACGAACGTTAATATTACGAATAATATTAAAAACTTCGAAAAGAATTCGGTCCTAAATATTAAAAATAAGGAAATTTATATCATAACATGTGGAAAGCCTATTATCGTTACTGCCGTTAGGATAGTGAAATAGCCTTTAAAAGGGCCCCGTAAAAAGAATAACGAAATTATAATAAAGTATACGTTATATATTAACGACTTCCTTTTAACGGTGTTTTTTGGAAAGATATATTATAAAAGGAAAGGTTACCTAAATAAAAACATCCTGGTAAACCTTAACGGGTCCCAGTTAACAACAATTAACGTACTTTGGAAAAGCTTTTTTTTATAGCTTTATAAAAAGCCGGAGCTTATTATCAAGGCCCGGAGTTGACAAACAACAAGAACTATTAATAAGAATACGTATTAGGGGAGGTACTTGGTAAGGATGACGACAGTAACCTAAAGAGGGTATTGGTTAACGCTTTTAAAAATAAAAAATTTCGTATAACGAACGAAGTAATAAAGAAAATTATCTTTTAATACCGCCGTTTTTATTATCCCAGTATAAAACAACTAATTTAAACCATTAAAACGTTTACGGGAATAAACCTAAACCCTAACGAAATAGAAACGCTGCCTTATATAGCGTATAACGAAAGAAAGATACGGAAAATTTTATTTATAAATCTCCAGTAACAGGGGCAGTACGTAAGAAAAATTATTTGGTATAATATGGGCTTAGTTAAGCCCGTTAACGTTGAGAATAATAGCTATTTCGGTTTTATTACGGACGATCTTTTAGGTTATAAAAAGTATTATTTATTTAGGACCAAAAACGAAATATAGCAAAGTTTATGCGCTTATATTATACGGATAATTAAATATTTAGAAATAACTCTTTTTAACGCAAAAGGTCGAAGTAAAAAAGTGAAAATTTTACGCTTAAATGGCGGTAGGGAGTTCGGTATATCGATTATCGAAAAGTTTTGCGCAGTTGAAAGTATTAAACTAATAATTTCCAGCTCCCATAATTAATATTAAAACGGAATTACGGACAAAGGTATTTAGTTTTTGTAGGACGAAACTTGTACAATTTTAGCCCAGATAAAAATCCCGATATGTTTTTGGAACCTAATAATGGAAGTTATAACGTATATAATTAACAAAATTAAATAATTTAAAATAAAAAATATAATATTAATTAAATGCTTTAAAAACGTATTTAAACTTAATAAATTATATAAACTTAATAATAGTTACCTTCGAATTCTCGGCAACAGGTATATAATTTTAATTAATCAGAACTATAAAATTAAATCAAAAAAGCTAGCAACTTATAAAGCAAAAGATATACTATTAGGCTATTAAAAAACGCATAATTATAAAGTATAATTACTAAAAGGCGGTGAATTATTTATAACACCATATATTATAGTTTATAAAAACCTAAAAAAGCTAAGGTAACCTTCCGACTTTAAAGACATCATTCGATCGTTCCCATAACCCGTACAAAAACGATTAAAACACCGTCAAAGATAGAAAAGTATCGGAATAAAAAATAAGGACAATAACGTTATTTCGAAGAACGATACGAACTAAGAAATTAAGCAAATTAAGCGTAAAAAAGGACGTCCGAAAAAGATAATCTTTAAATTATATACCCTAAAAGCCCCAGACAAAGACCTTAAGCTAATACGCGAACTGAAACTAGCTTTAACCTAAAAGGCGATAATTATGGCTTACATACCTTCTATTTCGTTCCAGACGTCGACGACGACGATTTTTTTAGAAATTACGAAAACGCCGATCAAGTTATCCGGAACATCTACAAATACCAACAGATGGCTAATATGCTAAAAGGTAAGTATGATAACATTTTTGAATTTAAGAACTTAAAAGATATTAACTTAAATAAGTTATTTATTATTTACAAGTTATTTACAGTAATGAACAACGGCCCGTTCTTAAAAAAAGTTATAAAAGGCCTAAAACGAAAGATATAATTTAAAGTAATTTTTACGGAAATTAAAAAGAACCTTTTGCGTAAAACCTTTAAATTTACGCCTTTTAACAAGGAAGTTTATAAATACCTTATTGATACTAAATAGGTACTGAAAAAAAATTTTATATTTATAAAAAAGTTAAATAAGTACAAAATACGTGTTTACGCGAAAAGGTCTACCTAACAGAAAGGAATAAATTATAATAAAATAATAGCAAATACCGCAAAAGTTATATATTAAAGGATATTAATAATTTTAGCTACTTATTTTAGCTGGCATATATTTTAAATTAACTTTATCGTTATATACTTAAAGAATAAATTAAAAAAAATATTTATATAAAGTAATTTTTTATATTAAAGGAATATTTCGATACGTACTTAAAGAATAAAAAAACGTACCGTTTTTTCCTTAAAAAGGTTATTAAATTAATAAACTTTTTGTACGGCTTAAAATAAACCGGAACTGTTTAATAGAAAAAAGTTAGAAAAATATTTGCAAAGTGAAATTTTTATTTATTAATTTTAAATAATACATTTTATTATAACCTTACAATAAGGTATATTATTACTTTATATATTAATAATTTCCTATTTTTTTAAAACGAACAGATAACAATTTAAAAACGTTATTAAAAAATTCGTTAAAAACGTTTTTATTAAAAACCTAAAAGATACAAATACCTATATATATAAATTATCTGTTCCTTACCGATTAATAACGTTAAAATAAACCAATAACAGTATATTAAAAAATTATTAAAATTAATCAGGTTAAATAAGATCCAAAAGAAATTTATATTATTTGTTAAGGATTACTTAAAGTACGTTATTAAATACGAAAATAAAATTAACAAAAAGAATATATTTAAATATATAAATTTGGTAAAAATATTTAACTTTTTAAGTTGTATTAATAAAGCGGAAATAACGTTTATAATTTTAATTTGGGCTAAGTTTATAAATAACTTATTACTTAAATACCAGAAATATATTAAAAAACTGTTATGTTATTTAAACGGTATAATAAATTTATTTTTTCGGTACAGAAAATTAAAATAAAATTATTCGTATTAAAAATATAATAATTTAAAATTATTCGGAATAATAAATATAAATTTTACGAATAATTAAAAATTAATAAAGTTTATTATAAAATACGTATTTTTTATAATTAAAACGCCCGTATTTTAGATTTTAAAGTTATAAGGCGTTATTACGAAATGTACCGTAAAAGCGGAATATATAAATACAAAAACGGTTATAATAAAAATAATAAGGATTAAAAACTTTTCAATAAAATTAAGGTTTATGTTTAAAAATTTTATTTTTATTTTAGAAAATAATATAAAAGTATTTAAATAAATAAGATATAAATATTATACAAAAACGTTATATTAAAGTTAAATATTATTACGTATAATAAAAAGTATAAATAAGAAATATTAGTTTTTAATACGTGGAAAATAAAAATAATCTTATAAACGTATTTATAAAGCCATTTAACAAGACGGATTTTAAGCAATTTGTACGGAATTTGGGATTTGAGAAAATACAAGATTAAGGTTTAATCCTTATACAGATTGGTTGTTTTTAAATTTGATTTTGGACTTTTCGGACTTTTTAGCCGCGGTTACCTGACGTAAAAAGGCGTATCGGTAATTAATGCTTTCAGGTGCTACCGGCTGGTGGGCTTTGTTTAGGCTAGGCAGCAGAATGCTGCCTGGGACAGCCTTTGTCCACTGATGATCCTTTGTTGCCCAATTGTATATATAAGGGCGATTGCCTACGGACTAGATTAATCCTTTCCTAGAACTTAGAAAACTAACATAGAGTAATTACGCCCGATTCCTGCATTCGATTACTGTGATTGCTAACATTAATTTTTAAATTATTTAACCTTATTTTTAAATCGGGTAATTTTTACTTAAAATTATTAAATAACGTTATCTAAAATATTAATCGATATAATAATAATATTAAATATTATTTAAAGTTTAACGGTATTATTAAATGAAAATTTATAATATATAACGGCTAGAAATTTATTTAATTATTAAACCTAATTATACGGTTTATATTAATAATAATATTATAAAAATTTAAATAATAAAATAATAATTACGTTTAATAATAATAAATAATTAAAAATAATTTAAATAATTAAATTATAATTATAAATTAATATTATTTAAATTATAAAAATAATAAACGTATATATATTTATCTCGGTTCGACGTATTCGAATTAGCTCGATCTATTTATAATGGTCAAGTTTTATTAAGCCCGTCGAACCCGTCGAATTACTTCTCCAGCTCGATTAGCTCGAAGCGCCAAGCCCCATTTTCTCCACTAAACCCATCGAGCCGGTCACGTAAGCCAAAACCTTTCATCGGAGATGTCCATACATCCTCCGACCGTCTGGCAATGGGCCAAGTTCTTGCGTCATAACACTCTTCGAATATGCACTGATCAGGACCGAATCTCCCCGTCCCAATTCACTAGCTAATCCCAACCTTTTTATAACTACGACGTAATAATTACCGTATATATTATTTTAAAATAGGTTTTTTAAAAGTAATTTAATATAAAAAAACCCGTCCAATTAATTTTTAAACTATTCGAATTATAATTATTACGTCGTAACCAAAAAAAAAAGTTAAAGTTAATTAAGTTCGAAACGCCTTTTTAACTGCAATAATATAACTATTATATATAATATTTTACTATAGGCATTTTAAAAGTAAATTAATATAGGAAAAATTTATTATAATTATTTTTTTACTTATACGAATTATAGTTATTACGTTATAATTATAAGGGCGTTCCGGTTAAAGTTATTTATTAATTAAGACTTAAAACTATTTTAAATTTTAATCTTTATATATGGTTTTAATTAAAATTATTTTTATATTAAGAAATAAAGATTTTAATTTTACGTTAAATTTTAATAATTATAATATTAGGAATTTTGTAATTAATATGTTTAATAATAATAACTTTAACGAATTCGTCTGGAATTTGTTAATTAAGCTTAATATTTTATACTGCGTTATTAGGCCTTATTTTTAAGGTTTTGTTGTTTTTATGGAAAATTTTCTTAATGAGGTTTAGTCGATATATTTAACCCTTGTAGATATTTCTAAAGCGAAGGTTGTAGCTACAGCTGCGCCGGAGGCGCAGCCCTAATCTCAAAAATGGGGCCTGATTTTATTGAGGCAACTTATATAGCCGACTCCTTGTGTAGTACGTTAAGTTTCTTTTTAATTAGGTTAATAGGTACTTAAAGTTATAGTTACGCTATAAGCGCAATGATAACCCTAGAAATAAGACCTGATTTTAATAATATAAGGTATTTATAGCAATAACATATATTAGTACAAACATTACACTCAAATTTAGGCGGAAGCTGATGTATATCGATAGGAATTATTATGATTCGCTCAAAAGGTTTCTCAATTTTCGGTACACTGATCAATTTTACACTTGCCGCTTACTGCTGTGTCTAGTTGACACCGGAAGACATAGGTGGGTTACTTATAGGCTACTAAGATGCTGGCAGCTGTTAAGGCGCCTAGGAAAATAAAAATATAGCCCAAATAGGATTGCTTTACTCTTAATGCCATTCGTCCAAATCCTCTGCCGCGGCGTTAGCGTCTTTGTTAAGGAGCAGCCGCACAACTGCCTCGTGCCCGTTGCTGATAGCCAAGTCTAACGGCGTCGAGCCTTTTACAGTTTTTGCCGTAACGTCAGCGCCTCTCTCGAAAAGCAGCCGTGTAATTGCTTTGTATCCGTTTTCGGCAGCTATATGTAACGCCGTCCAGCCGTCCTCTTCTTCTGCCGCGACGTCAGCGCCTTTGTCGAGGAGCAGCCGTGTAATTGCTTTGTTACCGTTAAGGGCAGTTATATGTAACGGCGTCCACCCGTCCCTATCTACTACCGAGACGTCAGCGCCTTTATCGAGAAGCAGCCGCGTAACTGCTTCGTATCTGTTATTGACAGCTATATGTAACGGCGTCCATTCTTTTATAGTTTCTGCCGTAACCGTAACGTCAGCGCCTTTATCGAGGAGCAGCTGCGTAATTGCTTTGTGTCCGTTGTCGGCAGCTATATGTAACGGCGTCCAGCCGTCCTTCTCCTTTGCCGTAACGTCAGCGCCTTTATCGAGGAGCAGCCGCGCAATTACCTCGTGTCCGTAGATGGCGGCTAAATGTAACGTCGTCAAGCCGTCCATATC
>QJOA01000797.1:0-27110 GCA_004155915.1 Monosporascus sp. CRB-9-2 | reverse complement strand
TATAAAAAAAAAAAAAAGTTTAAAAACCTTTAATTATTTTAATTTTATTATAAAAAAACTTTACATAACTTTTTAAATACGTTAATAACGAGTGTTAAATTACAGCCGAATTTTAATCTAGTTTATTTAGATTTCGTTAATGAATATCGAAAGAAACCCGGTTTTATCTCATATATAATAATTAATACGTAATTTAATATAGCTTTTAAAATATTCCGATTTATTCGATTTAATTTAAACTTTAATAAAGTATATTATAAATTCATTAATCGAATTATATTATACTTAATCGGAACTAAAATAATAATGTTATAATTCGAAAATAATATTTTATTAAATATTTAAAATAATTTTTTTTTCGTAAATAATATGATCAATCAAAAAAGTTTGTAAATTTATATTACAAAATTATTTTTTTACGTAAATTTTGAAAAAGGCCTTTTTTAATTTTCGATTAATTATAAATTTAAAATTTAATTTAAATATAAGATTATTAAATATATAATATAATAATTACTAAATTATATAATTAATTAATGTCGATATTACCTTATTATAAACGAAATTATAATATGTAAATATTTATAACTATTAATTATAAAAAGTAACAAAAAAGATTTAATTTAAATAAATTATATATTTACGAGTAATATATTAATTAATAAATTAATTAAAACTTTATTATGTAAATCTTTTAAATATTTTAAAAAGTAATTAAAATTAATAAATATTATGGAAATTTTTAATTATTAAAGGAAAATAAAATGGAAAATTACGGCTTTAAAAAGTAAAAAGGTATAACAATTAATGCCGTAAATGCTTTAAGGCGTTAAGGGGGTATATTAACTAGCAGGGGGTACGAATGCACCCCATATACGGAAAGGCTCCCCCTGATCGGAACATGTACATTACGTAACTAGACTACATTAAAGTGCGGTGCGCGCTCTAGAGCACCTGCAACCAGTGATGCAATACAACACAACTGATGTCCCCTATATCTGACATTATGCACCCCCCAGCTAGCTGACAGTTTGGGCCGGCTTCTGGAGTTCGCGTAAATGCATTGGACGTTTACCTATTAAGTAGGTAGCCAGTACGATACGAATTGACGAGAACCTGGCACATAACTAATCATAATTCACGAAAACCAGCATGGCCCTAGAATCAGCGCCATGCTAGATAAATGTTATTTCTCGAAACATTATGCCTACCACGGTGATTGTTTTCGGGACTTAGAAAACGCCTTACCCGACTCAGGAAAAAAGGTCGCTGAAACTTCATCTATGCTTAGAAGGCAATGGTACAAAATAATTAACATTTATTCAGGGATAAACCGTTACACCACTTCCCCACAGCCATCGCCGTCGCATTTGCTAACCCAACTCTACATGAACACTTATCAAGACTGGCAGGTGACGAATCTGGGTTGAAGTTATAAGCATCAAGCTATGATCGGGTTGTGTTATGCGGCCCGATGGGCCGAATCCCGAGGATCCTCAATTTTGTTCCGAAAGGACAACACAATACTTGGTTATCGTGCATTCGTTGCCCAGGCGTTTGCTGTACTTCGCCAAGTCCGCCGCAATGATTTGTCATCGCCTCAGGCTCGCGTCTTACAAAAGCCGAAGATTCTGCGATATAACGGTCCGTCGATTTGTCATCGCACACCGTTGTGGATTGAGATGGTAACCTCCAGGAAAAGAATTTGACATATATAAGCAGCTACCTCTAGGCCTGAGTTGTTAGATTGTAAGTTAGAACCAATACACCCACGACCTATCAATATTAATAAGCAGCAGAATCGAATTGAGCATTAATAGGCAGCACGGGATCGCCAGGGAAAGAATCAACTTTGACATCTTCTCAACTCCTCAAAGTCATTCCCGACCAATATGGAGACCGTTCTCGTGGTCGGAGCAACTGGAAATATCGGCGTATCAGCCGTCAAGGCTGCGTTGCGCTCTAAGCGCAACGTCTTGGCCGTTGTCCGGAACCAAGATTCAGCCAACAAACTCGTCAAGCACATTGGGTCGTCCGAGGGGATCACTTTTGTTGAAGCCAACGTCCTCTCAGACTCGGGGATACGAGGTGTTGTTGATCAAGTCCGAGCGGGCAAGCTGCCATCTTTCCAGCATGTGTATTCCTGCGGTTAGTTTAGCCATCATACTCACGAGTCAACGTTCGCTACTGACATTTCAATCAAGTTGGGGGCGAGTACGCGACAACTCCCCTAAAGGACATCACCACCAGTCAGCTACGCCGCAACATGAATGCGTCCTTTGAGGCCAATTTCTGTAGGCGCTTCCAATCCTTAAGCAAACCCGACATCCTTCTAACAAAGGCACGCAGTCGCCTATCGGGATACCATCAGCTATCTGCTTGAACAGAACCATCCTGCGAGCACATGGACTAATTGCACCGGGGCGCAGGGCGACATAGCAACCCACCCGATGCCGGCCATGACGCAAGGCCCCTTGTTCTCCATGGCCACGGCTGCCTGCCGTGAGAACGCGGCTACGAACGTCCGCTTCAACGAAGTCTACCTCGCGTTCCGAGTTGAGGTAGATGAAGTTGCTGCTCAGAATGGGACAACAAGCGCCTCGGACTTTGCGTCAGTGTACGAGGAGATCCTGGCCAGACCCGAAATCCGCAGTTCACGCGTTCGAGTCGAGGGTCCTGGAGATATCAAGAATTTGAGGTACGAGAGAAAGTTCCAGTAGCACGCTGCATGGTCAACGAAGGAATAACACTACATTTCACCGTACATCTCACCGTACATATCACGGTCGACGTTCACTTGAGTAATAAAAAGGGTGTTAATTTAAGAGACGATCAAGAGTGTTATCTTTGCCAGCACAAGGGTCTAAAACCACAGAGAGAAACATAACGTTGTGGGCCCTCCCTTATTTATACTCCTACAATTCACCGTTTAATTAAGAGTGATGTTAAACGCACCTTAGATTTTCTAGGCTTGGCACACCTTAGTTTTTCCTATCAATTGGCAACGCTCCGTTCTAATTCCCCGGCCGCCTTTTACCAGTTCTTATATTCTTTATAATAACGTAACAACTAGGCTATTAAATAAAGTCGGAACTTGTATTTTAGAACTTTTCGGGCCCGTTAATCCATATTCCGAAGTTTCTTTATTTTTCCTTTTTTGGGGGGGGGTTAAGATATGTATAAATGAAGTTATAGCGCTAAAACAGTAAAGGCATTGCCGCAAAATAATAGGGGTTGATATTCGAAACTAGTAGGTTATAGCACGTTTTAGAAAATTAAGGTATATATAATAAAACATATGCAAATATCTTAATAACGTTATATTTTTATAATAAAAGTAGGATAGTTAATATCGCGTTATTTAAGGCAATTAATCGATATATAAATTATTATATATTAATAAGATTCGAAATTAAAAATGCGTTATTATAACTTAACGTCCTACGCCACTAAGCGCAACACACCAATAAGCGCAACACTTTTTAGCACTCTGCAATAACAAATTCAAATAACTTAATAACAACATATCGCTTTAATTCAAATTAATCGGATTCTTTTTCGCTGAACGTATTTATAACTTTTACATAGATATGCGTATTATATCCAGGCTTGCTGCAAACGCCACACTTCCGTTCCTTAGTCTTAATTCTCTTATAACGACCTTTTTCAGCTACTATTAACTGCATTTTTTTACCGCCTCTTTCTTTTTAAGCTAAAAAAAAATTTTATAATAAATATTTCTCCTTTTTAAAAATATTTATTTTTAATTTTATAACATTTGCTTAAAATATAGTTCGTTTTATATAATTAAATAACTTTTTTTTATAAAAAAAATATTTTCGTATAAAAATAATAAATTACTTTTAATTAAAAAATTAACCGATTTAACCATTCTTTTTAATAAACTACCTTAATAACTTTCAATCTTTTTTTATAAATAACGTTTTTATTTTATTATTTCCTTAATATTTTTAAAAATTTTCGTAAGCAGAAAATAAATAAAACCGGCAAAGGTTAACGGAAAAATGGTTGGTATAAATATAACTAAAAAAAACCTCTAATTCGGAAAAAACGTTATTAAAATTAAATAAAATAAAACTAACTTTTATAAATCCAGATTTAATATTTTCAGAAATTATAATAACTTAAAACGTATCCGTAAAAGCCGGCAAGAAAATCTTTTTTGGTAATATAAGTATAATAATATCGTATTAAATTTTCGATATATAACGAATAAATGCGTTTTAAAACCAAGAAAAAAAAGCTCAAAAATTAAAACTAATATAAAAAATACGCAAATATACAAAATATAATAATATCGTAATTTGCGTAATATTTTTCGAATTTTATTAAATAATAATTTTCGTAACTGTCGAAAATAAAAACGCGTTTTAAATCTTTCGTACGCGTCCGAATATATTTATTAAAATATTAAATTTATTTTAAACCTAATTCATTTATTATTTAATTATTATTATTTAATACGATTTTTTAATTAATTATTAATAATAAATTATTACAATATTAAAACTTTAAATAATTTTTATTATTATAATAATGTAACGAACCTGTTATATATCCACCTGGAAGTATGAGCAGTATCCGAAATGAGGTCTGAAGGGTAAACCTCCGAAGGGGCTGTTCCCATAACTAGGGGTTCGTGTTGGATGCAGAGCATCGGAGAATAACACAAGCATCCTTGCAACATAGCCTTCCGGCTTTGCTTTGATTCGGAGTGTAAATAACAAGACCTAGGGTAATCTGGCTATCGGGGGGTTTCTATGTATCGACATTTATCGTCTGGTTCTGTAGGTATCTCCTTTTCATCCTATCCTGGCCAAAAGTTGTTGTTTTCCTTAGCTCGTAGGTGGAATAGGCAATCGTATATTTGGCAAGCGGTCCAATAAAGAGATCTGTGGTCGTCTGCTGGTAGCTTGTTTTTAGGGTATACGGTATATTCTGGGAGCTTACAAAGCTCCGGGGATAATTGTCTATGGTTACCGAAATCTCGTTATAGCTGACTATTTTGGTCGTATATTTTATATTTTTATATGTTAAGGTAGTAAATATGACGGCAGCTACCAGGATCAAACCGTGAGGCTGGCAACCGTTACATGGGGCTGGCAGCTGCTATATAAACTAGCCACCTGCTATATAAAGAGTAAGGATATTTATAAATTTTTACGTATTTTGCGGTTTTACTTTTTTTTTCCTTTTTTTTTAGTTTAAAATCTTCGTTTATAGCGCTAATAAATTAGTTGCTATATTATATTAATGCTGGCCGTATTATTATTTTAAGCTTATTTCTTCTTTCGTTAGCTTAATAATTAATAAATAAAATATTATATCTTTTTTACGTTAATACGTAATAACGAAAAATAACGCGTTTTAAATTAAACCTAAAATTAAACCTAAATTAATTAATATTAAGATTAAATATTTATTAAAAAAGATTATTTATTAGTTAGTTAACGTTTACAGCGATTTAGATTAATTAAAGGTAAAATTAAAAATGTAAAATATAAAGTATTTTTTTAAGATTTAAATTAAAGTATAAAAAATAATAAATATTTTAAAAAAACGGTAAAAAACGATATATCGAAAAACGGAAACGAATTCTTAAGAATAAAGGGTTTATTAAATTAAAACCAAAATTAAGATTATAATTATTTAAAAACCGATCCCGATAAATAGCTGATTAACGAAATAGTTAATAATAATTAAGACGTTTAGGAAAGTTTTTAAAGATTTCGTAATAAAATTATTCGTTTTTAATTTAAATAAAGTTATTATTTCTTTATTTTTTTCGATAACGTTAACCGCTTTCGCCTGGAAAATATAATTAATAATATTTTCGGTAATATTAATATATTTCGCTTTACCAGTATGGCAGTATGGCCTATTTCTTTATAAATTTGTAAAAAATAATAGCGCGAATTTTAGTTATAACCGAAAAAAAAAACCCGCGTTAACGATTTAATTAAGTTTAACGGTAATAAAATTAAATTTAAAGTTTGGGTTTATAAGGTTATAAATAAGTTCGAAATAAATAAACCGATTTTTCGGAAAAAGAATTTGTATAATTTATTTAATAAATTCTTTTTTTACGTAATCGAAATATTTTAAATATTGGAATTATCGTATTTATAATCCGAATTAAGCTTTTGTTATTAAAAAGCTTTTTCGTATTTTTGCTTTTAAATCCGGCAAAAATTAAGATATTTACGATTTTATTTTTAAATTTAACGTTTTTGCTTAAAAGGTTAAAATCGCCGAAAATAAATAAAAGTAAGTTTTATAAAAATATTTTTTTTTAAATTTTTAACTTATACCTTTTTAAAAATAGCAGTAATTTTGACGTTATTTACGAAAGGTTTTATAACCGTATTATTATAACCGTTTATAATAATTAGCTTACTTATAAAAAACGCCAACAAAAGCGTAAATTCCGATTATATAACCTTAATAATAATAAATCTAAAAATAAAAATAAAAGGTTCCGTTTAAATAATAATTTTAGTAAATTAAAGATTTTGGGTAATACCGGTAAGCCTTTATCGAAAGTTAAAAAAAAAGTTTATTAAAAAATAAGTACGTATTTTCATTATAGTAAGACGAAATATAAAGTTAATAATTATTTTAATAAAAAAAGATTGTTATAGTAAAAATAATAAAAAATTTATTTAATTCCGATAAATCGGAAAGGGAATAAAATCGTCGCAAGATTTTTCGATAAGTTTTTTTATATTAATAATAACGGAAATAAATAATTTTAAAAAATGTAAAATCTTTATTAAAATTACGTAAATTTAAATAAATAAAATTAATTTACGTATTCTCGTTTTTAATAATATTAAAATATAAATTTAATGTTTCGTTAACATTTTTTTATTAAGTAAATAAAAAAACGATTATAAATTTATATAATCCGATTTAAAAAATTAATTTAATTATAAAATTATTAAAAATAATTTGCCGGTTAAATAAAAATTTAAATAATTATAATATTCGAAATTAACGGATAACGTTTTCCCGATTAAGTTTTTTAAATTATAAATACCGGATATAATATTCTTATCTGTTTTAATTAAATGGGAAAATATAGTTTATTATTAAATTATAAAAATAAAAGTATTATTTAATTTGATAATTTTTTAGTTTTGGTTAAGTTTTTACCGGCGATTAAATTTTTAACCCGATATTTATTAAATAAATATGTCGATTTTAAAGTTTAAGAAAACGTTAATCATTATAATTACGCTATAAAAAAGGCCGATAAATAATATTAATCTTTTCGACGTTTATAGAGAAAATCCGAAAATAATTTTATTTTAATATCAGTATTTATTACTTTATTAAATATATTAAATAAAAAAGATATATCGGATATATATAATATTAAACCGATTATTTTCGTTATAAAAATTATTAAAAATAACGTAATTATCGTTTTGTTAACGAATAAATTAAAGACCGATTTTCGTATAAAATAATAAAATAAATTCCGTTATTTTAAAAAGTTATTTTTTAAAAAAATAAAAGGTTAAATATTATAATATTAACCGTTTTATAAAGGTAAAAAATATATAACGGCCAAAAAATCCCTTTTTCTGAAAACGAAAATCCGGAATACGTAAAACGAATTCGAAAATTTTTATTAAAATTTTTCATTTATTTGGAAAGATTTTTTTCGAAAAAAAAAAAAACTTAATATTTTTCCAGATTTCCGATCCGGTTATAACGTGGTTTTAAAACTGAACCGCCCGATATTTGCTTTTAAACCTTTAATTTACCGGACGTCCGTTTAATATTTTCCGTTAAAAAAATAATAAATAAATTATTAAAAATAAATTTAATCGAATTATATATATAAAGAAATACCGTTTTAATTTTATTTACTTTAAAATTATATTTATTAAAACGTCGGTTTTATATAAATTATCGTTAAAAAAATTAATATTTAAAAGATCGTTTTGTTTTAATTTTTTTAACGATATTATATTTAATTATCGAAACGTTAAACGTTTTATTAAAATTAATATTATTTAAATATTTTATAAATTTCGTATCGTTATTAAATTAAAATATTTCATAATATTTAAAACTTATTTAAAAACGTTTTAATAAAAAATACTTTTATTTAAATATAAAATAAATTTTATTTATTAATAATTATTTATTAATATTTAATTATATACACTTTTTAATTATTATATAAAAGTTTATACCGACGATATATTAATTTATTCCGGTTTTAAAAAAATTAATAAAAATATTACGAAAAGAGTATTTATCGGTTATATAAAATTAATTTTTAAAAAAATATTACAAAGTTCCGATTTAATATTAAAAAAGTAAGTTATTTTAATATTTTTATCGATTTAATTAAAATTAAAATAATTTAAAAATAAAAATTCGAAAATTTTAATAATTATATTATAATTGATTTATTTATAAAGTTTTATAATTAGGTATAAATATTTTGTTATTATAAAAATAATATAGTCGAATTATTAAACCGTTTATTAAAAAAAAGCTTTTTTTATAATAACACTTAAATAAAAACGGGTTTTCGAAAAAACAAAACGATTTATTTACAAAATTTGAATTTTTACATTTTTTCGATTTAATTAACCGATTAAGATAAAAATAAACGTATTCCGTAACGTAATTAAAGGTATTATTTAATAATAATAATAAAATAACGATTAAAAATCCGTAAAATATTTTTCGAAATTATAACTTTAATAAAAAAGGTATATTTTATTTAAAACCGAAAGTTATTTATTATAGTTTAAACCTTTAAATATCATTATCTTAAATTTTGGAAATAAATTTTTTTATTATAACCGATCATTAAATTTCATTATATTTTATAAATAAACGCGTTTTTTTATACATTAAATTTAATATATTAACTCTTTTTTAATTTCGATATTATTTTATAATATTAATCTGGTAAAAAAAATGTTACCGCGGATACCTTATTACGGAAAACGGTTAATTTATTTATAATTAAAACTTAAAAAAGAAAAAGAAAAATATTAAATTTTAATTTTGTTAAAATAATTAATTTTTTTATTGTTATTATTAACGAAATATTAATTAAGGTACGAAGTAAAAATATTCCGTAAAATATTAATTTAGTTAATTTTATCCGTCGTAAAAATAAGGCGTAAAATTTAAGCAAAAAAGATAATAAATTAATAATATCCGAAAAAATAATTAACGGCCGCATTTCTTTTATACCGTATTTATTTACGAAATTTACGTATTTAAAATATTTACGTATTTTGGCTAAAATAAAATAATTAAAATATTAATACGGAAATATATTTGGCCTTAGCTTAAACAAAATATCCGATAATATATTTAAAACTGTTACGATTACCGTCGGAATAAAACGTTTCGAAATAAAGTTTTAAAACTTTTTTATTCCGAATAATATTTAAAATTACGTCGTTGTCGACGAAAAAGATATGCCGAAAAACCGTTACGGTTATAATTATATATAAGTATTTATTAATATATTTAGCAAAATTATAATAACCTTATTAAATAAAAAAGTTAATACCGCCGAAATTCTAGTTAACCGATATTATTAATATTTATATCGTTTTTTAAAAATATTTGTTATTTAAATTAACGATAACGTAAAATAATTTATTTTTTAATTTTTAATTAAATTAAGGGAATATACCGGTATAAAATATCGTTACGGGAATATTTTATATTCGTAAATTTAAAAACTATTAAATTTATAAATTAAAAGTTAAATTAATATTTACCTTTTTATATCGATAAATATTAAAATAATTAATACCTATACATACCGGTATTCAATTTTGCGTATAATTTATTATAGCATTTATTAATTAATATAATTTCGTTAAAAGTTATATTAAATAAAAATATTTGTAATTTATTTTCGTTAAATTTAAATATAATAAAAGTAAAACCCGAATTAATTTATTAAATATTAATAATTATTAAACGAATTAAAAACGTTTAAATATTTATAAAAAAACTACGTTAAAAATATAAAAACGTTAAAAGGTATAAATTAATAAAAAAACGTCCTTTAGCCGATTTTAAAGTTGGCAATAAAGTTTTTTTCCGTAAAAAGAATTTCGTAACGTAAATACCGATTATTTGTTTAAATTTATAATAAATAAAAAAATTTAAGTTTTTAAAAAAATGTAAATATAATTTCGTTTTCGATTTAGCGCCGAATTATAAAATAATTAATTTATTTTATGCCGATCGATTACATAAAGCCGATGATAACCCGTTACCTTAATAAACCCAGATATTACCGTTATTTAAAAAGATTAACGGTAAACCAAAATTTAAAATAAAATAAAATAAATCGAATAATTAAAATTTAACAGGCGTCATAAAAAATTGTAATATTAGGCCAAATAAAAAAGTTTGAATCCCGACAAAGTATAATATTTTGTAATTAACTTTAAAAACGCCTTAATTATAATACAACGGTTTTATATAAAATATCTTAAAATATTTAAATTATTAATCCGTTTATAAAAATAAATACGCGTAACGGCTGCCGACGAGATTAATAAAAACTATCTCGATAATAATAAGGCTACGAAAGCAAGAACCGGACTAATAAAAATAACGGTACCTATAATTAATAAAGATTTATATATATTTTTTTAATCGTATACAAGTTTTTAAAAGGGGGTAATATAACGGTAACCACTAGGATCAAACCGTGAGGCTAGCAACCGTCATATAAGGCTGACAACTGCTACATGAACTAGCCACCTGCCATACAAAAAGTAAGAATATTTGTGGATCTTTACGCTCTTTGGAGTTCTGCTTTTCTTTCCTTCTTTTCTTCAGCTTAGAATTTTCGTTCATAGCGCCAATAAACTAGCTGCCATGCTATATCAATGCTGGCCGTATCAATAAATATATTTTAGCGTAATAGTTATTTTGGAGACTATTTATTCTGGATAATATTTATAGGCTTTAACTGTAAAATCCTTATAAATAGGACAATTTTTGTATTTTAGGTTATCGTTTTTAACTTTATTAGTTATAGTAATAATAAATTCCTAATCGATAGAAGTAAAGTTAACTTTCTTTTTGTTCTTTTTTTCGTTATTTGTTTTTCGTTCGGCCGCGCGGATTTTTTTGGAGGATTAGAAAATTCATTCTTTTTTAAAGTTTCTTTTAACTGGAAAGTAATATTTGCTTTTATAATGGCCCTTTTTGCTATAATTAAAATATTTAACGTTGGAAATTTTTTTTAAACTTTTTCGAAACGGCATTAATTTTTTTTTTTTTAAGATTTATTTTTTTTAGTTTTACTGTTAAAATGTTTATTATTATTTCGTCAGTTAGTTTTTTTCTTTTCGAGGTACCGATTAAAAATACGTCGGTCGGTAATAATAACCTAATCGGTATAATTTTCGAAAGGTCCAGTTTTAGGTACCCTAAATACTTTATTTTTAACCTAAGTTTTTAAATTAATATAAAAAAGAAAGAATAACGCGTTTTTCGGTAATTTAAAAATTATTATTAAGCGGTTAAATTTAGTTATATATTTGGTTATTAATTTGGTTTATTTAAAAAGATATATTTATTTAATTACGTATTATTATTTATCCGTATTTTTATATAAGGTTCGTTTTCGTTTTTCGAAATATTTATAAACTTTAAAAATATAATTAGTAACGTTTATAAACTTAAAAAGGTAATTTGTTAAATAATTTTTTAAAATAGGTTCGAATTAATCGAGTATTTTTTCGGTACGTAATTATAAAATAATTATTATTATTTGATAATTTTCCGTTAAAAATCTTTTATAAAACCTAAGGTAAAGTTTGGCTTAAACCAAAAATCTTTTTATATTAATGGTTTTATTATAAGGTTTAGAGGAAATTAGTTTATAGCCTTTAACGTTAAATATTCTATAATAAGTAAAAGGGGATATAATTCCTTTTCGGGTTCGGTCGGTACCGAATAAAAGGGGTATAGGGGTTTTTAAAAAGAGTCTAGGAATTTTTATTTATCGGGCCATTTTAACGTTTTTCTTTTTCAGCTTTATAATTTTTTGGGCTAAAAAGTTCAATCTTTTTTTAGCTATAAATTCACTTTTTTTTTCCCTTTTGAGTTTTTGCTTTATATTCTTTTTTAGCTTTTTTTTCGGACTTTTTTAAAAGTATTTTAATAGTTTCTTTAGGGGTAGGAGTAAGTTGTTATTAAAAAGAAAAAGGATTTTTTAAGCTTTTAACTCTAGGAATAAGTACTATATTATCGATTTACTGAAAACCCTTTTTAATAAAAAGTAAATTATTTAATTTGGTTATTAATCCTTTTACTAGTTAATAACTGGAATTAAATATGTTATTTATTTTCTAAATATTATTTTATAATATCGTTTTTATTAAGTTTAAAAAATATATGCTTAATTCGGCCTTAAATTATTTGTCGGCTATTGATTAAAAAATTATTAAAATATAAACAACCTATTATATATTTACTTAAAAGTATAAATAATATCTGAAATAAAGTTTTAATTTGTAGGTAATAATAATATAACGAATAATTTAAGGATTTGTTCGTTAAAAAAATTTACGTACTTTTTCCTTAATTAAAAAACGATACTTTTAATTAAAGATTTAAATTAATAATTAAAAAGCGAAATTAATTGGGTATTATTTATATAGAAAACCGTTCGTTGTATATATCTATTTTAAATTCAATAAATATGTCGTAGATTTACGTGATTTATGTGATCTGGCAGATCACCTAGATTATTTAGATCACCTTGATCTTGGCGAGGAAAGCCAAGCTTTCCTTACCCGAAGATCAGCCGCGAGGAGCCCGCACCAGGCTCCAAATGCAGGCTTCTCCAAATACAGGAACCCCTGTTCCTGTACTATAACAAATAATAAATAATAATAGAATTTAATTTTAAAAATTAATAATTTAAATAATTATAATTTATTTTTTATTCCTTTATTACCTTTATTTAAATTTTTTACATTTTTCGGCATTAATAATTATTATATCCGTTATTATAAAAAAATTTATTAAAAATTTAATTTCGTCGAAGTTATAAATATTCTTTTTTATAATACTGTATTTTACGATAATAATCCGAATAAATTCGAATTATTTATAAAATATTTCTAGATTTTCGGATAAAATCTGTTAATAATTAATTTTTTAATTTAAACGCGTTTAAAAATTTTTTATTTAATAAATTTTAACGTTTAATTAATTTTAATACGTTTTATAACGTATTAAATAAATAATAAATTCGTTATATTTTTAATATATTAAAGCCGGATAAAAAACGTTTAGGTATTTAAATTAAAAATTCGGTTAATAATCGATTTTCTTTCGGTCGGCGTTAATTTTTATAAAAGAAAAGTAATATTAGCTTAAGTACGTTTGCCGGTAAAACGGTATGCTAAAGTAAAAAATAAAATTTTATAAATAAAACCAAACTCTTTATAATTAAATTTCGGGTTTCGTTTTTTAACCTAAATAATTAGGTTTATTCTCGTTTTTTTTATAAGGCGTTCCATAATATTGGCATTAAAGAATAGACAATTAAAGATAGGTAATTAGGATAGCTAAAAAAAGTATTGCGCTTATTGGTATGTTGCGCTTATTGGTATAGCTTACCTCACTAAAATCAGGCCTTATTTTTGAGGTTGCGGCTGCGCCGTAGACGCAGCCGTAGCTAGGGCTTCCTTAAAAACATGTAGCTCTAAGTACCGACCCACAAAAAGAACCACAGAAATCACGAACCTCAAAAATAGGGCCTGATGGTACGGTGCATAATATTAGGCGCCATATCGGCACTCCCATATAAATTTTCGAAAATTTATCTTAAAACTTATAAATATAATAACGATAAATATATTTAATAAAATTTAAAAAAACCCTTATTATATATAACTTCAAAAAAGCCTTTTAATTATACATATAACTTTTCGATTAGAGTTAAATTAATAAAGATATTAAAAAAAAAATTAATTATCGGCAAACTTTTCGTTCGGAACGCCTTTTTAATTACGATAACGTAATTACCATATATAATATTTTGCTATGGGCTTTTTAAGAGTAATTTAGTATGGAAAAAGTTCGTTTAATTATTTTTTTGCCCGTACGGATTGTGGTTATTACGTTATAGTTAGGAGGGCGTTCCGAACCTAGTTAACCCCAACCTTTTTATGGTTGCGACGTAATAATTATAGCCCGTACGGCCTAAAACATTGATATACGGACTTTCCTTATACAGAATATATTAAGGAAGCCCGGTGCATAATTCCGGGATCGATGGTTATGCTGTCGTAGTTATAAGGGCGTTCCGGACCTAGCTGATTTTAACCTTTTTATGGCTGCGACGTAATAATTATAGTCCGTACGGCCTAAAAATTTGATATACGGACTTTCTTTATACAGAATATATTAGGGAAGCCCGGTACATAATGACGGGACCCATAGTTATGCTGTTGCAGTTATAAGGGCGTTCCGGATCTGGCTAACCTTAACCTTTTTATGATTACGACGTAATAACCATAACCTGTACGGCCGAAAAAGTTGATATACGGACTTTTTCCATACAGAATATACTAGGGAAGTTCGGTGCATAATGACGCGATCGATGGTTATGCTGTCGCAGCCATGAGAACTTTGCGGTCGCCCATTTCCCAGACCTAAACTTGGCTATATTGGCTGTAATTGCCGTCGAAAAAATTGAAAAAAATTTCTATATAGATATTAGCTTTCATTCGACGCGTATATAAAGTTATAGACTTATCGGGCTTAATTTGGTTACGTAACTTTAAATTTTTGGATTATTTTGGTAACGATGCCGAGATCGAAACCCATTTTCTGAAATTAACACTTAGGCCTCGCTGGCTCGTTGCGGGAATATGGGATTTGATTGGTTAATCTTTAGCTTGATATAACAGTACATTGAAAAAGAATTGGAAACGAGCCAGCAGAGGCCTGAGCTAGCTGAGGCAAGGTATAGCACGTTAGTTTTCCTTCGAAACGTTAATTTCTAGTCATATATATCGGGCCGTCAGGGATTTGACGGGTCGGTAACAGCTGCGTCAAAAAACTAAGGTGCGTTTAACATCACTCTTAATTAAGGGGACTTTGCGAAGCCCGGGCCGAATAACGACCTGGTATTTTTAATCTCCAACGCGGTAGAACAAACATCTCAAAAGACACTTCTCCCCACCCTCGACCCTGCTCACCACAGAATCTTGCCTTCCGCATTGCTGGAAGTACCCGTAGGACCGCCCTTCGGCAGCGTGGCCAACTCGATGACCTTCCCGGCCGTAATCTCCGGGGGCCGGGCGTCCGGGCTGTACAACACCATCTAGGTCCGTGTTATGAACCAACAGGGCCGAAGGCCACGTTCGGCATTACGCTCATTTTAAAGACCACCGCATGGCAAAGTGCGGGAGTCGAGGCAACGCAATCCACTCCACCAGTTACCCTGGTGGAGTGGGTTGACGTCCATTTACCGGCATACCGAAACATCTGGAGAGATTCGGCGATTTATCGATATGGATGGCCACCGGCAGACGCTATGGGCGTCGGAAGATATATACATTTTCTAGTATTTTGTATACAAGTTTATGTAAATCCTTATCGAAACCCCCCACCCCCCCTCCCCCCCTAACAATTTTTTAACCTACCATTCCGAAGCCCCCGCCATATTTTTTCGACCCCCAGCTACATTGTTTTATATGTAACGCCATAATCCACTTAATATGGATATCTTGGCATTTTACGGTAACTTCAGTAAAATAGATGGCCACAAAATTTAAGGCCGAATGGATGGATTGGGCTTGGCGGTTGCGCAACGAATTGCGCAGCCCGTGGAGATCGGTTGAGTTGCTCCGACACCTGAGGGTGTTGGGGGTACAAGGTTGTATGTCGGGGGGTATACGGAGAGCAAGTAAAATAGATAGGGCAGATCAGAACTACTTAGGTAGGATGAACTAGCGGCCATAACAGAACTATCTACGGGATAAAGTTAGTAGGTGTACCCGTTTCGCATGTTTGATATTGTTTCGCGTTCTACCGGCTTCTCAGGTGTTACATCAGCATCATCTGCTCAGCGCCTCTCGCATCTGGTGTGACTTTTGTAGGCTATAATGGTCCACAAGGGGTTCTGGCTCCTGTACAGGCTTTGGTGACTGCTTTCCCTCATCGTGCTTTTCCGTCTTAGGCTTCTTGTCTTGTCTGCGCCGTTCGGGTTGTTGTACGTCTTGGGAATGCTCCGCTGGGCTCTGGACGACATAAGGCTCGGTTGCCTCGTCCCACTTCGCTTCAGGCTCACGCCACTGCCACTTCCCGATCTCTTCCTCGATAGCGTACTCAAACGCATGCTCAAAGATATTGCACGCCTTTCTCTTCCTCCCCCGCACCACGGTCTCCGGCCTGGGGGAGTTACTACAGCCGGACTTGGAGTTGGTCTTTCGGCCTTGCTGCGGCGAGAGAGATTTGCAACGGCCGCATAGACCGGAGCTGTCCTGGTCAAAGAAGTGCTCTGTAATCTTCGCGCCTGTCTCGCAGTGGCCGAGTCGTCGAGCGTTAAGCGCTTCCCGGCAATATGCATTCCGAAGCTTGTTGCTGACGACGGTAGCACATGCTTGGTTGCTGCAGAGCGTATAGTACAGGTATCTTCTGCACATTCTGATCGTTGGGTGCGTAGATGACCGCTGGTGAAAATACTGGAAGAATGAGAAAAGGGTTCTTCTACAGGTTAGATCAGAGACGTACCTGTGTTTAGATATAAAACTCAGTGACGACAGACAATCTTCCACATTCTGTTGAACAATAGTATTGCTTACTCTGATCTGGCAGTTGGCTCTGGACTTAGGGTGTTGCAGTCAAAAGCTGCGTTAAACCATTGTGCCTCAGATATAGTATTTCCTTTCTATGCTGTTGTAATGCATACAAAAAGAAGTATCCAGGGCGGTCTTGTCACTAGAATGACTCACGATAGGTGACATAACACCTGCCTGAATGTTCAATCCTACTTCCTTTGACTAGCTCTTAGTGGCAGTGAATCAGTGTCGACTGAATCTCCGCATAGTCCTACAAGCTATTGACTACCTTTGTGTTATTTAAGCTTTAATGACAGTCTTTAAGCGACAAGAAGTACCGTGAGAAGCCAATCACTACATGAACTACAACCAAGATCAGTGACAAAAGTGTGTCTCACGATGAAATGAATCTAATGTAAAGCTCCTAGCTTATCGCTGCTGAGAACAAGTTGACTATTCATTATATCCCCTCGACGCCCCTGAATTTATTAATGCAGCAATAACAGATCCTAATTCCTAAAACTAAACTCGAACAATCTTCTCATGACTCTATGTGATCTATTCATTTTCAAATCCGGTCTTTTCCATCCAAATCTTGACGCATAGGGTCCCCAGTAGTTATAAGGAATTCCACAGACACTTCTTGTCAATACCGGTCCTGGAGAAGAAAAAAGAAACAAGGCAAAGGAGGAAGCATGGAAAGAAAGAAGCAAAGACACCTTAGTCAGTATTTTCAATACGATTTTTGATATGCCCCGGCCGCAGCTTTAGGACTCTCCTCAACTTCCAGGAGAATACGTCTATACACTTTGCTTCTGAATCGGAAGGTTAAGAGACTTCTTCCAAGTGCTTACTTTTAGCTACGGGTGTCAATGTGTCATCAAAAGCGTAATTAACCACAACGCAGACCAGAGATCGAAGCAACTCCACCGAAGTCCACGGATTGCATAGTGGATTGCGCAATTACCAAGCCCACGCCACCCATTTAGCCCTTCCTGAAATGGACGTCTATCCATTTAAAGCTTTCGTAAATAAATATCGTATCCATAATAAATGGTCCTTATAACGGTATAAATCCCGTTATTAATAAAACCTTTTTATATAAATAATAATATTAATAAATAATTATTTATACCATTATATAAAATATTTAATTACTCGAAAACGTTTAATATTTTAATTTATTATTTGATTATAACTTTACATTTATTTATTATTTAGTAATAAAAATAATATATTTAAAAATTTTAAATTTTTATAATTATTTTAATACCGGATTTAATTTAAAAATAATTTTATTATTAAATTTAAATTATATATTAATAAACATATTATTTTTACCCGTTTTTTAAATATAAAATATATTAATTTTATAATAATTTAACTTTTTTAAAAATATATAATAATTACGATAATAAAAATAATATTATTAGAAAGCTTTCGATTAAAATAATTTAATAATAAAAATATTTTTTTTTATAATTTTATTTAAATTTAATTTTAAAATTATAATTAAATGCGAATAACGTTCCATATAAGCTCGCGAGCTAAATAAGCTTGCGAGCCGTTTTTTGGCAGCTTGCAATAACAAAAGTAAATTACTTAATTATAATATATCAAATTAATTTTAATTAATCGAATACTTTTTTGCTAACTATATTTATAATTTTTTTCCAAACGTATATATTATATTAAAGCTTATTACGGATATTATATTACCTTTTTTTCCTTTTAGCCTGCCCGCAATCAACTAACGTTTTACGCGTTTAAGCTAATATTACTTTTATTTCGTATTAAATAAAACCGAACGATTAAAATATTATTATTAACCGAATCCTTAACCTAAATACGTAAGCAGTTTTTATTCGGTTTTTATACGTTAAAAATATACGTCGGAAAACGTATTAAAAGACGCGTTAAAATACGCGTTACGGGGCATTTCGTAAGGCGCGTCGGTATATGGCGGGGCGTATAGCAAGGCGTATAGCAGGGCGTATGGCAGGGTATGTCGGGCTTGATCTAGCAACAATTCAATACCTATGTAATTAAATGAATAAAAAAACGTTTTTAATTAAAAGAAATATTTACTAAAAAGAATAAATAAAATCTTTTGGCCGGTAAAAAGGTAGTAATAATAAAAAGTTGCTGACAACTATTAAGGGTTACCGGTCGCATATAGGCTAGAAAAAAGAAATGGTAACATGGTATCCGTAACAAGTTTTAATATAATATGCACGTTTGGAAAAAAGTTGTAAATATAATTAGCAAAAAAGTAGTCGATTAATTAGGATTGATTTAATATGTTATGGTTAAGTAATTTGAATTTGTTGTTGCAAGGTGCCAAAAAACGGCTCGCGAGCTTGTTTGGCTTGCGAGCTTGTGTAAAACGTTATATTAAAATATAAAATTATTAATAAATTTATTTAAGAAAAAATAAAATTATTAAATATAATATTTAAAACTTATATATGTTGATTATATTTTTAATATATTTTTAATATATTTTTAACTTTTCGAATTAACGTATAATTCTTTATAAAAATAATATTTTATTGTTTTATTATTTATATAATTACTTTATATTTTTAATTTTATATTTATTAACTTAATAATTTTTATATTATTTTGTTAATTATTTATTATTATTATTATAATTATTATTAATTTATAACGTAACATTTAAAAGTTTTAAATATTATTATTATTTTTAATAATAATGTATAATTTTTTAAATTATTTTTCAAAATATTTACTTTTAATAATATATTTATTCCGGGTTTTTTTATAAATTTAATATTTATTATTAATAATAAAAACCTTACACGTTATTTATAAATTACGTTTTTAAAATTTATAATATGCGAACGAATAAAAAATATAATAATATAATTATAACATTTTAAATATAATATTTAACGTACCGGAAAACGTAAATAAACATATAATATTTACGTTCGTAAACGTAATGTTAAATTTGCCGCTTTTTTAATATACGCAATATAAAATTATATAAATTATTTTTATTACGTAGACAAAATTATAAGGTTTAAAGGGAAAATAAAAATATAATATTAAAGTTAAATTAAAACGCGTACTAAAATAATATAAAACAATTTCCGAAATTTTTTAATTTTTTTTCGATTATTTCGGATTTAATATTTATAATTTCCGTAAATAAATCTTTACGAATACGTTAATAAAAAACTTCGAACAAACAAATTTTATCGTTTTTTAATTAACTAAATTGTCGAAAAAAAATTAATTTATAATTATTAAAAAAAGAAATTTCGAATTATTTTCGAATATTTTAATCTTTATATAAAAATTTAAAATATCTATATTATCGTAATTATTATAAGAATATTTACAATTAGCGTTTTTTACGAATATAAATAATAAATCGTAAAAATATTATTACGTTCGCCGGAGTTTATTTACATTATTTTTAACGGTTAAAAATTAAATAATTATTATTTATTTTTTAAAATTTATTATTTTTTTAATAATAAAAGTTTTAATTTTTATAAATTAATTTTAAAATTATTTAATATAATTTTACGTTATATAAGTATTAATATAACCGCAAAAGTTTTTAACGTAATTAATATTTACGGAATTAAAAAAAATTAATTATTTTATTTTTAATAACGCAAAAAATAATAATATAATAATAAAGGTAATCGGTAATAAATTTAACATTAATAAATATTATTATTATAACCGTTATATAAGTTATATATTTAATTTTTTTTATAACAAAAAAACGTTTATTATTATCGAATATAAGTTTTGGCGTAAAAAAGATTTTATCGTAAGGTTCTATAACTTAATTATTATTATTAATCGGTCCGATAAATTTATAAATATATTATAAATTATTTAAGCGGATTAAATCGTTATTTTTAATAATTTACGGATCCGAATATAAAATTTATTTAATATAAAATTTAATAACGTAATACGTTAATTTTTATACTTATATATATTTCGTTAAATATTTATATTATATTTATAATATAAAGTTAAAATAATTAATAATTTTAATATATTATTTACGTTTCCGGATAAAATCCGAAAAATAATAAAGTTTTAAATTATAACTAATAAAAAATTTAAAAAATAAATAATCACTTAAATTAATACCGTATTAAAAAAATACAATGTTTAACGATAAAAAGAATTCGTTATTCGTTATAGAAAAAAGTGATCTACCTTAAAATTAATTATATATATATATTTCGAATATTAAAAACGTTATTCGAAATATCCAAAGTTATTTACGTATATTTATTAATGGCCATCCATATGGATAAATCGCCAGTTCCATCCATATATTTTTGTATGGTGGTGGATGGACGTCATCCACTCCACGGGGGTGCTTCGTGGCGTGGATTGCATTGCTTCGACCTCTGACGCAGACTTGGTACTCCCAGCTCCCATGAGTACATGCTTATATTTTTCAATTCCCAGATTCGTAGGAGATTGTGTTAATTGAATGTGTCGATCCTGCAACGAAGCATCGGAGCCTTGGCGATCTTTCGGTCCCTGTCTCCGGGTCCGGATTTTCCTGGCCGTATTTCCTGATCTCGTCGAGCGGTGCATACCATTTGCCATACTACTTCATAAATACAAGGTCAAACTACTACATAACAGACCGCGTAATGCATATTTTAGCATTACTAACTTGAAATGCTGCATTATCCTCCTCGTTCAGGGGTCTAAACCATTCCCCTTTATCCACGATAGTATCCATAACATTGCGCAATTGCTAAAGCTAATCCATCCACTCAACTTCTTGTAGGATAGCCATCCATTTATTTGAAGTTTCTTATGGATGTTTATTATGTCCATATTAAGTGACCTATAGCGTCCTATACAAAATTCTTGTGGCTAGCTATTATAATCGGTAGGATGCTTCATACTTATCGCTAAATAAGAAAATAAAAGGGAAATTCTCGATCGAGTTCAGGTAGGATTAAGGCTAGGCAATCCTAGTGGTATGCGAGCATGTATAGGGTCTAAATGAGTCGTTCGTAGCAAGAGGCGTGGAGAGTATGGTAAGATAGGCACGAACGCCACGGCTGTATAAATATAGGACGCTTTCCAGTTAATGATCTCTGCTGTGTTCCCGTCGATTACTAGGTGGCATCACTTTTGTCTCCAGATTGACGGTTTCGTAGTGTCTTTGCTATCCCTTCGGACCATCGTCCTCACTCTCAACCTGTCTCGAATCTGCTCCGCCAAAGCCATGCGCGTTGCAACAATAATACAGGCGATAGTCGTCAGTTTTGGGAGTGCCATTAGAATCTAACAGTGCGGGAATCGCAATGCCTAAAGAGTTCAAGAGGCCAGAAATAGAGTACCAACATAGTATTCGAACGGCTGTGGAACAAGTGCATCTTGCACCAGGGAAGGTATCCTCGATTATGGTAAGTAGCGAATGTCTTCCCCTCGTGGTCTGGGAATAAAGTCTATGTCTGGTACTGATTGATATTTTAGGGACGGCATGGTAGATGCCGAGAGGCACGACTACATTCGTGCTGTGAAGTGCCTTGCCGAGTTGCCAGCAACGGTGGATAAGGCCCTGATCCCAGAAGTGGTCAATTTGTCTGGATGACTTCGCTTGCATCCACATCAGCCAGACGAACATAATACACAATTCGGTGAGTCCCTACCTAGCGCTATCGCGTATCCAGTCACCAGTCAAAATCGTAAGGGCTCACACAGGTTCATCTACAGGGCTCCTTCCTCAGTTGGCATCGTCTATTCATATGGCGTATGGAACAAGCACTACGGGATGAATGTGGATGTAAGGGAGCGTTGCCGTACTGGGACAATGCGCGGTTCTCCTTTGACTAGAAGGCATTTAAAGTCTAGGATGGCAGTATAACTCGTTCGGCGGAGACGGGGGAGTACCTCCTAGACGATCATGGGCTGTTCGCATTCGGAATCCCCGGGCTAGCTAAAAACATCACGGTCTAGTTTTCCGCGAGCACGGGCGGAGGTTGTGTCTGGGACGGGCCCTTCGCTAACTTCAACGTGAGCCTGGGACTGGCTGATAAACTATACGTGGACCCGGAGAACAAGTATAGATACCTAGCAAACCCCGCGATGTCTGCGGCGCAACTCCGGCCCCGAATCCGGCGCTGCCCTATCCTGGACGAACGCGTTGGCCCTTCTGAGCTCGCCCGACATCGCTACGTCCCGCAGGGAGATGGGTCTCGGGTGGCACCGTCAGTCCCACGCTTTCATCGGCAGGGACGGCGTCGACATATTTGCCTCTCCCAATGACCCGGCGTTTTACCTGCTCCACGCGCAGATCCATCGCCTCCGGGCCATCTGGCAGGGTCAGGATCTGGAGACGCATTCCTACGCCATTTCCGGAAACCAGACTCTTGAGGGAATACCCCTCGACACGGCGCCGAGGACCCCGCCATCCGAAGCGACGCTTGTTATGTGATGGACCTCGGTGGTGGATACACGCCGCTTGTCAAAGAGGTATGGGTGTGACAGAAGGAGGACGCTGCTGTGTTTATGTGTAGGTACGAGATCTAATAGTGTCCCGCCATAGTGTGGGGCCTCACATTTTCGGCACTATAGATCTGACAGTAATTAGAGGCAGCGTGGACAGGAACTCGATTCTCATTAATGCTTATTATCTGCTTTTCGTAAAACTCTCTGTTGGATGTACATTATTACATGTAAGCGAACATTGGAAGTGCGTATCTCGACGCAACTTGGTGCGGACGGAGAAAGACAGAGCCGTGTGTATCATTTGAGAACTAGGCGTGCTTATAGATTTTGTCCCTAGCTTGGTGATGAGAGATGCGGTATCATTGAGAAGGGGTCAGTCTACTAAAGCACCGTGAATTGGGCCTCTACATATACAATAATAGGAAGACGAAGCTGGCTGACTTCAATGTACAACGTCGTTATGACAGATAGTCGTCGTAACAGAGGGGGCCATTGGAACATGTGAAGTCCAGGGCGTCTTAGGATTTTATGACGTCACTGAGACGAATGTTATTATAAATGGCCAAATGCTTATACGGCCAGCTTACTGGCATCTCGGTCTCGCGTCTCGGCGAAGTTGGAGTCTCAAGGTTGGTTATACGCTTGGCAGTGCCGGGGTGGTATCCTTCTGAAATCCTACTGGTTCTATGATCGCACTATAAACCGTCCGCACCAGGTCCGCACCAGGTCCGCACTAGCCCGCTTCGTAAGCAGTTGCTGTGAGAGGGTGAGTTCGTGCTGCTCAAACAGTCCAGATCGCGTGGCCTAGCAAGATCTGGGGGTAATACTTGCATGATGCGCAGCTAGCTAGCCAATCCGACTTTTATATTATACGGAGCTTGCTGTTACGCCGCCTCGGATCCGAAGCTTCAGGTGGACCGAGGAGGCCCGACCCCATCGAGGCACAACCGACAGGGCTACATCGTCACGATATAAGTTGAGCATACTCCTCCAGCAACTCTCAAACGGTTCACATACCGCACCCATGAGCTTCATGAGATTACCTTCCCAGCTCATTCAGAGGAGTCTAAACAAGCGCCTCCTACACCAACTTTCGAGAACAATGGCAACGGCAAGCAAGATCCAGATTACCCCTGAGAACACCGGGCTGTGGCATATCAAGCAGACCGAGCCCGCAGCCAAGAAAGCAACTGAACTGTTGCAGAAGGATCTCGAGGTCGGTCTTCCTTATACCCCTGGAACCTTGTCGTGGCTGACTAAAGGATCATCAGACACATCATGTCTTCTTCAACGACGATGGATTCCACAACCAGTAAGCTCACCCTCCCCCCCCAATGGCTACCCATCCATCACGTCCGAAGCTAACAGAACGCTCAGCATAAGCCACCACATCCTAGCCCTGTACGGGACAGGCGCGCCGCCGGAGAGCCTCGAGAAGGGCTACAAGGCTAACGAGGGCTATCAGCGACCGGCGGCGCCACCGCACGGGGAGCTGTGCGACTGGGCGGAGGTCAAGCAGTATCTCGGCAAGCCGGAGCACTATGCGGACTTCCTGGCCTTCTTCAAGGGCGAGATCGAGCGGCTCGGCAGCTGGGAGGCGGTCCTCCGCGAGTACCTGTTCAAGCCGGGCGACGAGCGTAGCGACGACCTGCTCGTCCGCATGTTCGCCGGGCTCGTGCACCCGCTCATCCAGCTCATGTACGGCATCGAGTGGCGCCAGCCGGCCGTCGTGGCCATGGCCCTGGCGCAGGCCGCGGTACACGGCGACCGGGGCGGGCTGCGGGACTTCCTGTTGACGGCCGATCGGCAGGCACGCGCAGCATCCTCGTCCGAACCGATGCCCGCCATCGTCGACCTGCTGGAGGCGGTACGGGCCGACGAGAAGTTGGCGCGGTCGGCACGCATGTCCGATGGCAACAAGATCCGGGACGGCGTGCTGGGCCGCGCCTGGGGCGAGGCCGTCGCGGTGGCGAACCGCGTGCGCGTGAACCCCGACGAGCTCGACGAGCGCACGGCCGAGATGTACCACGCTGCCATCTACGAGTGCGCCTCGGCGGCGCTGCGGCCCGGCAAGGAGCCCAAGTGGGATTTTTTCTTGATGTGAGTCCTTTTGCTCGCGCGTCTGTCTGCACACCACTCGATCGACCCGCCCGCGTCCCAGGCCCGAGGCGGCGTATGAGATCGAGTGGGTGAATAAGCGAGTGAACAAGTGACGCAGAAGGCTGACAATCGTAATGCGAGATAGACACCACATCAACGTCTGCCCCATCTTCCTAGCCATCAATGCCCAGGACTGGATCCCGCTGGAGAGCAAGGTGCGCATCTTGGAGTGGAAGATCCGCCTGGACCTCGCGCAGTACGCGGCCCGCGCGTGTCCCGAGCTCTCGCTCGACAGGATCGCGTCGTACGAACCGAAGGACAAGGGTCCCGGCCCGGCTGTCGGTGAGTTAATAGACAGAACACACGTGCCCTGAATCCCATACCGCCCTTCCTTCCCCCTTATCCCCCCTTCCTATCCCGGCCCCCGGAAGCAACCCACACTCACTCACTCGGTCAACACAGAACGGCTCCTCCCGCGCATGTACGCCTTCGAGGACGACGGGCACGCCATCAAGCTCTTCCGCGCGGTGGATATCGGACGGCGCGCCATCTCGCGGTATGAGAACAACGATAACAACAACAAGCACTGGGTCCTGATCCGGGGCCCCGAGCTCTGGGACAAGATCATGCACCTTGTCGTCGACTCGGTCGAAGCGCCCGGGCCTACCTGGGTGCGGGGCGCCGGGGATGCTGAGGCGTGGAAGGTGAGTCTGTCTATCTTTTATCTAACCTACCTTGTCCCGTGTTTGAAGAAAAAAAAATTGAGAGGAGTTCGTGTGGACGGAACGGAGCACCTGCTGATAATATGCGCGAATAGGAGGTCCCGAATCTATAGATGAAGAGGGAGAAGTGCCGAAGGGCTCTGAGCGAGAGGGTGAGAGAAGGGGTCCGGTGAGGGGGTGAAATCGTAGTGTTGTGGGGTTATAGGATGATATCGAGTGTGTATGACTACGATGCGTTCCGGATTTGAGATGTGGAACCCGAGGTGGAATGGAAACTTGAGCTATCTAAGTTTCCAGCACTCTCGACCCGTTGCTTCGTCCGAAGAGTACAGGATCTCCCCTCAGACTTTTACCCAGAGGTAGTGCTCCGGCTACCACACCTACAACGCATTGTAGTAAATACACAACACTAGGTCTAAAGCACACGCCCAAAAGTTCCCAGTGAAGCTAGACTGTGCTCCTAATTCACCGGCGTATTTATGCCCTCCTCGCACTTCATTCGCTCATCCAGCCCCGAGAGCGACCGCGGCTAGAGTTTGACGGAGTCTCATATGGCCTGGGCGGGGGCATGGTCATGACAAGACAGCGACGATCATACCCACATGCGCGAGATCCCACGCTAGGGGGAACAAGACCGCGATGCCGGACCCGCCGGCGACGAAGAACGCAGTGTCGCTGGCGCGGAGCATGTCGGGGGCGCCGCGTAACCCGTAGAGGCCATCGAGACGGATAAATGCCCTCCGGTTCAAGCGCGCGTGGCGGAAGAGATCGGATGTGAAACCCGAATGGACCCGGATGAGTAAATTAGCCAGGCGTGCGCCGGCGCGTCCGGTAACGCAGTATTAGTGTCCGATGCTGCGGACTCGACGGTGAAGGGGTGGGCCTGCAATTCGTAGCCCCTCGTAAAGAGTAAAATCAGGAGACGCATCAGTTGGGTTGGGCAAGGGAAGCAGGGGGGAAATTAAGCGTAAGAAGGGAA
>QJOA01000796.1:0-27151 GCA_004155915.1 Monosporascus sp. CRB-9-2 | reverse complement strand
TTTTATTTATTTTTTAACGTTATTTAATATAATAATTCTTTCGAATAATATAATTTTATTCTATTATTTTAAGTTGTAAGTAATAAAACAAAAGGCGTTAATAACTTATAAATTTCTCCCTAAAGGAGATGTAACCGTATAAACAAAACTGGATAAAATGATAAATTGCTACCTTAATTCCTAGGCTTTACTAAACCCATTCCTCTCACAAACTACCTTATCTCGCTCCTATCCACGTCGATTCTTGTCGAAGTTTTGGGCGGTCTTCGTAATTCGAAACAGCCGGGCAAACCATCGCTCGTAATTCTCCAACTTATATCGTTCCAAAATTTGAACTTCGAAATCCTTAAGCTTGCCGCTATCTTCCTCTTCCAATTTCGCCAATAATATCGCCATAATCGTCCTACTTTCCGGCATACGCTTTTATAATAATCGATTACTATCATTTTCGTAAATTAAATCGTATCCGAAAATTAAAAATTAACCTCGATCATTTTAGGAAAAAAAAATTTAAATCGATAATAATATTATTAATTTTAGTTCGTCCGGTAACTTTTTAATAATTTTATATTATAAATAAAACGGTTTTAATAATAGTTTTACGGCCATAAATTACTTATATTATATATCCGGACTTACGCCATAAAATGTTTTAGGTAACTCCAAAAGCTATAAAAACGATCGAAATTAAAGTTCCTAACCCCTTTCCTAGCTGATATCTAACATTTCTAGCCGTAAAATTAACAAAAGTTCGGAAAGATATTAACCTTTTATGCGTAATTAAGGTTTGCCCTCAAAGTTTGCCTTTAAGATTTATTCTTAAAGTTTACCGCATAAAGCTTAACATTTTTTAAATTATATTATTTAACCCTAACGAACCATAAAGCCAGCGGGTATAAAGTTTACTAAGGTCGAAACTTATCGGCAACCACGCATTAATCGGCTTCAGAATAAGTCTTTATAGGACCGAAGTATTAATTTATCCTAACCGTAAAATTATTGATTAATTATCGTATTCGAAGATATTAAGTATAATATTTATCGTGCAAATTATATCGTATAATAATTTTCTATATTTTGGGCTCAGCCTGGAAAATAAGGCTTGAACCCATTCGACCTTGCATAACTTATAGATTATAAATTTAAGATATGTTTCTGAACAGTATATTGGCGATCGTTATACGTATAGGCGGATTATTAAAAGTTAAATGCTTTTAAACTTTTCGATATTTCTGCAAAAATAATTTGGTACGTTATTTAAACAGGCAGATATTATATAATCATTTTTTTAATGGGATATATAACGTTTGAATAACCTTTTCTTTTGGTTACCGATTAATATTTTAATTTGGGTAATAACTTAAACGTATATAAGATTATAAACCCGGATCCTTTCCTGTATTTTTATTCAGGATAATAATAATTTAACCTTTATTAATTACCTTTTCGGCTTTTAAAATAACGGTTAAAATTCGGGATAGGGTATATATAACGAGTATTTAATAAAGGTTGTAAAATGCTAAATTCGTAAATATTTTCTGTGTTGCATAATTATAAAGGATAGTTATAATCCGGCCGATATAACGTTATTTTGAAGTTTATCGGGTTATAAAGAAAGTAAAGTAACTTTTCGTTATAAACGTTTATTACTTTTAATATATAAAGTAATGGAAATAAACCGATGTAATTAATATTATACGGGCTGTATAATAATAAAATAAAAGATATAAGTTGTATAATATATTTTGCGTAATATAGAGTTTATGTTATCGATGTTTTATATAACTATATTACCGCCTTAAATAAGGTTGTTAAAATATTATATATTTAGCTTTTTAGATTTTTCATTTTTACTATATTTAGTACGTGGTTTGGAGGACGATATTGTAACTGGTAGGGAGCTGATTAAAATACTTAAATACGATTAAAATAATTCATGATAATTAAGGGTAATAATAATATATAAAAGTAATAAATAATGTATAGACAAATATAAATAGAGAAATATTTAGATCTGGATATAAGTGTATAAAATGTAAGTAAGTTATAAATATTAAGTTGTATAAAAATGTGAATTTATTGAAAAATAATAGCAAAATATACGCGGAATTTATTAGATATATATAAAGCTAATATATTAAATTTTTCGAAAGAAAAGTTCATATCGAAAAGGTTTTAAATAATTTTACTTGATATTATATAAAAAGAATATGGTTCTCGGTACGTTTTTGTTTAATTAATTATACGATAATTTCTATACTAATATTTTTTGCCACTATTTTATTATAAATTATACCAGCTATTCCTTTTCGACTATATTTATATTTAAAGTTTAATAACGTACTACAAAAGCACGCGCAACATACAAGCACGCGTACAACTTTTTAGCACTCCGTAGCAATAAATTTAAATAACTTAATAATAATATATTATTAATATAAATTAATCGGTTTTTTTTAGTTTAATATATTTATAATTTCTTTATAAGTACGCGTATTATATTCCGGTTTGCCGAAAATGTCATATTTTCGGTTTTAATTTTCAACTTTTTACGATAATGCTTTTTAATTATTATTAGTTGCATTTTTTATTACCCTTTCTTTAAGCCAAAGAGTTTGTTCTATTTAGCTAATAAACGTTCCTTTTCTTTTAAAAAACATTTATTTTTGGTTTTATAACGTTTACTTAAAATATAGTCAATTGGGACGGGGAGAATCGGTCCTGATCAGTGCATAATCAAATAGCGTGTCACGAATGAGCCCAGGGTTCTGGAGATAATGAAAGCAACGCAAACTGTATTCTGGTGTTGAGACCAGTGTAAAGTAAAAACTATAAATAATAAGTGGTAATGTTTTCGGGGTTAAGCCCGGCGAAAAGAACCGTTAAAAATATATAAAAGTTGCTAAATAACCGATTAATTACGTTATATGTCCGACCTTATATTTTGTTCTATTATAACCTTTTTTTTATAAAATAAAACTATTTTTAATTTATTTTAAGAAATAATTCAAGAAAAATTAAACGTAATTAATTTTTAATTTTATAAAATACATATAAAATATATTAATTAATTTAGTTACCGTTTGCGCGGTTTATTTTCTAATTTTCTTAGTTTAAAACTTCATTTTTTGCATTTAGCTAAATTTTCGCGTTGTTTGGTTTTCTATTTTTTTATTTTTTTAACGATCGAGGTTTTATATTTGGGTTAATTAGGTTAACCTTAAGCGAAGTATGGTTTCGGTTGCTATATTATTGTTTTATAAGTATTTGTATTTATTTATATCATATATTATACCGGCTTTTTATTATTATTTATATTCGTTAATTATTTACGGCCGGTTAAAGCTTATATTTTGGTTCGAAGGGAGGTTTAAGGGGCTGTATCGGTAATATATATTTGGGACGGGTGGGCTGTAAGGGAGGTATCGGAATTACCGTAGCTTGTAAGGTCGATTTTTTAGAATCGTTTTTTTTTAATTAAAAGGAATTAAGTTTAATTATTAAATATTTTTAAGATTTAAAACTTTATTAATATATGGCTTTTTATTGTTATTATTAAACGGGAATAAAAATTTGTTAAATTATAATTTTACGGATTTTAAATTTTCTTTTTATTTTGATTTAAATTTGAAGTACTTTTTAATTATATTGTTTATGCTATTTAATATAACGTCTTTTTCGTATAATATAAATCTATTATATATTTTCGGGTTACGGGTAATAAAATAAAACGTATAAATAATTTATAAACCGTAAGTTTAAAATATATTCTAAAACGGTATATTAGCGATCGTTTTACGTATAGGCGGGTTTCCGCCTACGGAATTTTCCTAAATCTTTCGATATTTCTATAAAAGTAACTTGGTACGTTTTTCGGACGGGTAAGTATTAAAAAATACGTTCGTTTTTTTTGATTGGATATATAATATATTAATTTAATAACTTTTATTTTTGTTACCGATTAATATTTTAAGTTAGCTAATAAATTAAACCTATTTAGGATTATAGGTCCGGATTATTTTTTTATTTTATTAGGAATAATAATAACTTAATTTTTGTTAATTAGTTTTCCGGTTTTTGAAATAATGGCCATAATTTCGGATAGAATATTTATGGTAATTATTTAAATAATTACTGTAATATGTGATAATCGTAGGTATTTTTAATTTTACATAATTATTAAGGTTTATTATAATTCGGCCGATATTGCGTTATTTTAAAATTTATCGGATTATAAAAAAGATGGAATAACTTTTCGTTATAGATGGATATTACCTTTATTATATAAAATAATGGAAATAAACCGATGAAAATGTAGCTGCGAGGTTGGTATTATAAGGAAAACAAAAGTACGGCTTTTATTAGGCATTTTATATAATATACGGTTTATATTATCGATATTTTATATAAGTATATTAATAAATTAATTAAGATTTTTAAAATATAATATATTTAAGTTTTTAAATTTTTCGTTTTTATTTTATATAATACATTTTTTAAACGATAATATTATAATTAATATTAGGCTAATTAAGACAAATAAGTACGATTAAAACGATATATAATA
This sequence comes from Monosporascus sp. CRB-9-2, assembly GCA_004155915.1. Classification (NCBI taxonomy): domain Eukaryota; kingdom Fungi; phylum Ascomycota; class Sordariomycetes; order Xylariales; genus Monosporascus; species Monosporascus sp. CRB-9-2. Next base: position 22,584 of record QJOA01000796.1, on the reverse strand, counting down.
ATTAAAAGTAATAATAATAATAAATAAAGGTATTGTATAATATACAGGTGTATATGGATATAAATGTATTTATATCTGGGTATAAATATATAAAAATATAAATAAATTATAAATATTAAGTTATATAAATGCAAAAGTTCGTTAAAAAGTAATAACGGTTTTTATGCATAATTAATCAGGTATATATAAGGTTAATATATTAAATTTTGTTATAAAAAAGATATATATTAAAAAGCTTTTTAAGAAATTTATTTAATGTTATATAAAAAGGGATATAATTATCGGTACGTTTTTGTAATTAATTATACAATTACTTTTACATTTATATGTTTTTTATGACCTTTTTTTATAAATTATATTAATTATTTTTCCGATTATATTTATTTTTAAAACTTAATATATACCTAAATATATATATAATTATTTCCGTTATTTTAATTAATTTATTATAAGTTTCCGCAAATTATTAAATTTATATAATATTTAAAAGTTTTATAAAAATATAAATTTAAGTAAATTTATCGCTTTTATAAAAAAATTATTTATTAAAAGATAATCCGGATTAAGTAATAAGTTATTAAATTTTAGTAATATTAAGGCCGTCGATTATAAGGGTAAATAAATATATATAAGTTTGAATATATTTTTATTTAACGTTATAAAGTTCTGGTTATATTAAATACGATTATATTTTTTAAACCTATAATTTGTTATATTAATAAAGCTTTAGTTATTAATCGGGGTATTAAGGTCTTATATAACCCTATTAATAGTCGTAAACCTTAGAATTTAGTATATTACCGGGTATTTATTTATAAATTAATTTCTTTTTAATATAAATTCCGTAATATAATATTTAATTAGGATATTTTCTTTTTTAAAATCTCGATTATAAATAACTTACGACTTTTTAAACCTTAGCTTTTTTAATATATATTACCGTTTGTAAGGAAACGGGTCGCAATTCGGGGTACTGTTGGTATCTCTAATTGATCTCTCTAGTTCTGTATATTCTTATATGTGGGAAAGGTATAGGAGAGCGAAGGTCTAGCTGCTTAAATACAAATAATGGGGCTGACGCGCCCACCCTACCGTTGCTTTAATAACCCCCCCACCAACAATTCCTTTAACCACCATACATATCTTAACACGCCCTCATGGCTAAAGGGATTTTTATTGCTGTTAAGGCTATTTAGACCTTGCCGGCGCCCTTAAGCTTTTAGGCTTCCGTCCTAGCGTCCTTATTTATTAGTAGCCAGCCTGGTGCTTTTTGGAAAGCTGGTTATATAAGTTTTTTAAACCGTTAAGAATAAAATAAGTTTCGTTATAATTGACCTGATTTTTTTGCTTTTTATTATAAAATTCGTTTAATTCGTTATTTTTCCGCTTCGGGCAATTTTTCGCTTTATAACCGTATTCGCCGTAATTAAAATAAAACGGCTTATTTTTTTTGTTTTATAAAAGCCTATTATTTCGATCGTTGCGTTAATTAACCAAGTTAGTATAAACGTATCCTTTTTTCTTAAATTTTTTGCCGCGGAATTCGGCGATAAAATCGTCGTAAACTTGGTTAACCGTAATAATTAAATATTAACGGAAGGTTCCTTTTATTCGTAACTTTTATCCTATAATAATAATAACAACGTTACCGTTTCGGTTTCGGTTTCGAAATAAATTAAAAAATATAATAATTTATTAACCGTTATTAATAAATATTTCGATTTCGTTATAACGGCGGATTAAACGTTTAAATTCGATAACGTAATTAAACGTTAACATTTTTTTAAAGTTTTATCGAAAAAATTAAAATTAACTAAAAATATTTATTTATTAATCGATATTTTTGGTTTTATACGAACCTTTTAAAATTTTAAATATTTTTATATTTTTTGCGAAACCGGCGACGATTATTATAAAGCCTTTTTTAACGTTTACGATAACGGTAACGGTTAATTTGGTTTCGTTAATACGGGTAAACTTTGCTAAATTACCGTCGTAATAACCGATTACTATTAAGGTAACTTAAAAAGCCGTTTTCCATATTTTTTAATTGTTATTACCGTATAAACAATTTTTTTCGTTAAGCTTAAAGTCGAAATATTTTCAATCGAAGTACGTATTCTTTTTCTTTTCGACGGTTTCGTTCGATAACTTTACAAGCGCCTTTATTAATTATTTTAAGCCAAGGTTTTCGGCTTAACCGATCGTATTTTTTTTAACTATCGTAATTATTTCGTTATTTTTTATTATTAATTATCAAAGTTAAACTTTTTCGTTATTAACCGATATTACGGTTAAACTTTCCGTTCCGACGACTTATTTTTAATCGGTAACGGCCTTATTACGATATAAACGTTTCTTCCGAACAATTACGGAACGTTTTTAAATTTTTGCGAATATAATAAACCGTTTTTAATTACCATTTAAATTAAATAATTTTTTTTATAAATTCGTTTTAAAATGCCCGTATACCGAATTTATAATTTTTTCTTTTTTACGCCAACTGCGTTAATAACCTTTTTTCGGACGGTACCTTAAATTACTTATAAAATAAATGTTTTTGGATATTAATTAACGGTCGAATTATTAAAAAACGGGCCCGAAAATGTTACTATATAAGGAAACGGATCGTAATTTAAGGTATTGTTAATATTTTTAATTAATTTTTTTAATTTTGTATGTTTTTATATGTAAAAAAGATATAGGAGAGCGAAGGTTTAGCTGCTTAGATATAAATAATAGGGATAACGCGCCCACCCTACCGTTACTCTAGTAACCCCCCTACCAACAATTCCTTTAGTTACTACATATATCCTAACACCGTTAATCGAAATAATAAAAAGTTTAATATTTAACTTAGTTTTAAGTATTATTAAATAAATAACCGGTAATTGCCGATTAATATCGATTATATCTTTGTTTTTTAAAATGTTTTAATTTTGTAATATTATTTTGAGGTTTTTATTAACGGTATCAATTATTTTCATAAATCCGCATATTATTAAATAATTCTTTAAGTTATTTTTAAGTATTAAAATATTATATCTTTTTAATTTTTAAATTGGGTGTTAATAAAAGCTAATTTAATTTTGGAATAATTAAAATGTAATATATTATATAACGTTTAAATATATTAAAATAAGTACTTTTTAGTTTTAATAATATTTTTAACGAATTTTTATTAATTAATATAAAATATTCGGGGTTATAATTATTAATTTAGTTAACAGTTTACTTCCCGGTTAATATATACGATAACGAATCGTAGGCAGATATTTTAAAGTAATTATAACTGCTTAATTTAAAAAAATTATTATATTTTAAAACGAAGTTAAAAAGTTACCGTTTTATTTTATATTCGTTAAAATATTTCGGGCCGGGTTTACAGGTTTTTTTTTATTATTATTTATTTAGCAATTTCGGTATATTATTAATTTACTTATTTACATTTTCGAAATATTTAATATTATTTCGTACGAATTATATAAATAAAGATATAAAATATTAAAGTAACTTAATTAATATAATATGTATTTATTTTTTAAATATTAATCGATTCCGAGATTTTATAAAAAACTTTATAATAATTACGTTAAATTTATCGAAAGTTATAATTATACTTTTCGGAATTATCGGTTCGAAAATTTTAAAAGGAATTATAAACCGTTATTATAAATTAAAAACGATAGTTATAACGATATTTACCCGATTGTAAAAATATTCGATAAAAATTAATTTTAAAATAAAATTAAAAAATATATTTCGAATTCTTAATACCGGGCGAATATAATTAAACGTATTAATTATAAATAAGGTATAATAAATATCGTATAAGATAATAATAAATAAGGAAATAATAAAACATAATAAAATTTATATATTTTGATTTTTCGTAATTAATTACGTTAATTATTTCCGCTTTTTTAATCCGTTCGTTTCCGGTATACTATATCGGTTATAATTACGTAACTTTTAAATTAATTATTAAGTATTTTTATTTTAATATCTAATTTTATAAATTTTAAAGTTTTAGGTTACCAATTTTTTGGTGGTGTAATATTAACAATATTAAAAATATCCGATATTTTTTTATTATGTTAATCGTTAAGAAGTTTCGTTTAATTGTTTTTTGGTAAATTAATCGGCTTTTAATATCCCTTTTGATTTTTTTTAAATTATTTTAATTTATTACTAAAAAAGGTTTTTTATATTTTTATTTTAATAATTTTTTTAAGTAATAAATATTTAGATTAATAATATTATTAATTAAATACGGGTTAATTTAGCCATATTTAAGCTTTATATTTTTAAATATATTTATATATCGAAACGTATCGTATAATAATATTAAGTTGTTTGTTTTTAAAAGTTTATTTTTTATTTTGTTTTTATTTTTTTAATTTGTAAATTTAATAGCTTTATAATGTTAATTAATAAAAATTTTGGTAATTTTAAGTACGACCTTAACTTTCCTTTTTAAAGTTAAATTTTTTAAGCTATTTAATTTTTTTTCGAGGTATTAAAATTTTATATTAAGATTTTTTATATCGGTAACATTATTTCGATCGGTAAAAGCGTTTTTTTATCCGTATAATAGTTTATACGGGCTTAGGCCGTAACCTTTTATAATAATATTATCGGCGAAGATTATTTTAAGTAAACATTTAATTTATTTTTTTATCGATATTGTTTATCGTTTTTATTAAACCTTTAACGATTAAAACGTATATTTTTTTAACCAGGCTTTATTATTATGTGGTATACGTTATTCCGATTTTTTGCTAAATCCGGAACATATTATAGGTTTTAATTATTTTATCTTTATTTTTAAAGCTATTATTTATTTTGGTTTTAATCAAAATATTATATCGGTAAAAAATATACTTATTTAAAAACTTTTTAATTATTATTAACGTAATAAAATATAAAACTTTAACTTTTAAATAATCGGATAATTTGTACCTTGTTTTAATTATAATTTTAAACCGTTATCCTTAAGCATAAATTAAATATCGATTACTTAAATAATGAATTGGGACGGGGAGAATCAGTTCTAATCAGTGCATAATCGAAGAGCGTATTACGAGTAAGCCCAGGGTTCAAAAGATAATAAAGGCAATGTAAGCTGTATTCTGGTATTAAGACCAGTATAAAGTAAAAACTATGAATAATAAGTGGTAATGTTCTCGGGGTTAAGCCCGGCGAAAAGAACCGCTAGAAATACATAAGGGATGCTAACTAACCGATTAATTAGGCCATATATCCGACTTTATACCTTGCTTTATTTTAATCCTTTTTTTATAAAATAAAATTATTTCTAATTTATTTTAAAAAATAATAAAGAGAAATTTAACGTAATTAATTTTTAACTTTATAAAATATATATAAAATTTATTAATTAATTTAATTACTACTTACGCGGTTTATTTTCCCGCTTTCTTAATTCAAAATTTCGTTCTTTACGTTTATTTAAATTTTCGCATTATTATTTTTTTTTTTTTATACCTTATCCTTTTTTTCCTATTTAACGATCGAGGCTTTATATTTGGGCCAATTAGGTTAACCTTAAGGGAAATATAGTTCCGGTTATCGTATTATTATTTTATAAATATTTTTTATTTATTTATACGGTATATTATACCGGCCTTTTATTATTATATATGTTCGTTAATTATTTTCGGCTGGTTAAAATTTATATTTTCATTCGAAAGTAAGCTTAAAAGGTTATATCGGTAATAGGTATTTAGGACAAATAAGTTATAAAAAAGGTATAAAAATTATAATAATTCGTAAAGTTAATTTTTTAAAATTATTTTTTTTTAATTAAAAGGAATTAAGTTTAATTATTAAATATTTTTAAAATTTAAAGTTTTATTAATATTTAGCTTTTTATTATTATCGTTGGACGGAAATAAAGATTTATTAACTTATAATTTTACGGGCTTTAATATATCTTTTTATTTTAACGTAAATCCAAGGTAGTTCTTAATCGTTTTTTTTATATTATTTCGCATAACGCTTTTTTCGTATAATATAAACCTATTTTATTGTTTTATATCCCGAATAATAAAATAAAACGCGTCAGTAATTTATAAACCGTAAATTTAAAATATATTTTAAGATGGTATATTGGCAATCGCTATATATATAGGCGGGTTATCGAAAATTAAGTTTTTCCAAACTTTTCGATATTTTTGTAAAAATAATTTGGTACCTTTTTCGGCCGGGCAAATATTAAAAAATACGATCGTTTTTTTTAATCGGATATATAGCATACCAACTTAATAACCTTTATTTTTGTTACCGATTAATATTTTAAGTTAGGTAACGGATTAAACGTATTTAAAATTATAAATCCGGATTATTTTTTTTATCTTATTAAAGATAATAACCACCTAACCTTTATTAATTACCGTTCCGGTTTTTAAAATAACGGCCGTAATTCCGGATAAAATATTTATAACGATTATTTAAATAATTGCTATAATTTGTTATAATTATAAGTACTTTTTATTTTACATAATTATTAAAGCTTGCTATAATCCGGGCGATATTACGTTATTTCAAAATTTATCGGATTATAAAAAGGGTAAAATAACTTTTTATTATAAACGGGTATTACCTTTATTATATAAAATAATAAAAATAAACCGATTAAAATATAACTTTAAGGTTAATATTATAAACGGATAAAGGGTACGGTTTTTATTATATATTTTATATAATACGCGGTTTATATTATGGATATTATATATAAATATATTAACAAATTAATTAAAATTTCCAAAATATAATATATTTAACTTTTTAAATTTTTCGTTTTTACCTTATATAATATGTTTTTTAAATAACAATATTATACTTAATATTATGCTAATTAAAATATGCAGGTTTTATTAAGATAATATAAAATAATTAAAGGTAATAATAATAATAAGTAAAGGTAATATATAATATATAAAGATATATAAATATAAATATATAAAAATGTAAATAAATTATAAATATCTAATTATATAAATATAAAAATTTATTAAAACATAATACCGAATTATATACGGAATTAATTAAATACATATAAAATTAGTATATTTAAATTTTGCTATAAAAAGTATATATACCGAAAAAATTCCTAATAATTTAATCCGATATTATATAAAAAGGGATATAATCGTCGGTACGTTTCTTTAATTAATTATATAATTATTTTTATATCTATACTTTTTTCATAACTTTTTTTTTATAAACTATATCAACTTTCTTTTCCCGATTATATTCATTTTTAAAATTTAATATATATTTAAATGTATATTTAATTATTACCGTTATTTTAATTAATATTATTATAAGTTTCCGTAAATTATTAAACTTACGTAAAATTTGAGGTTTCTATAAAAATATAAATTTAAATAAATTTGTTAACTTTATCAAAAAATTATTTATTAAAAAGTAATTTAGATTAAATAATAAATTATCAGGTTTTAATAATATTAAGCCCGTCGCTTATAAGGTTAAGCAAAATATCCGTAAATTAGAACATATTTTTATTTCACGTTATAAGGTTTTATTTATATTAAATATAATTATATTTTTTAAACTTATAATTCGTTATAACGATAAAACCTTGATTAGTAATCGGCGTATTAAGTTTTTATATAACCTTAATAATATCCGTTAACCTTAAAATTTAATATATCGCCGGGTATTTATTTACGAATTAACTTTTTCCTTTTAATATAAATTCCGTAATGCAATATTTAATTAAAATACCTTATTACTTAAAATGTCGGTTATAAATAACTTATAATTTTTTAAATTTTAAGCTTTTTAATATATATTACCGTTAATCGAAATAATAAAAAGTTTAATATCTAGCTTAATTTTAAGTATTATTAAGCAAACAACCGGTAACCGCCGATTAATATCGGTTATACCTTTATTTCTTAAAATATTCCAACCTTATAACATTAATTCGGAATCTTTATTAACGGTATCGATTATTCCCTCAGGTTTATATATTATTAATCGTTTTCTTAAACCATTATTAAATATTGAAATATTACGCTTTTTTAACCTTGAAATTAAACGTTAACGGAAATTAATTTAATTCTAAAATAACCAAAATATTATACATTATATAACGTTTAAACATATTAAAATAAATACTTTTTATTTTTTATAATATTTTCAACGAATTTTTATTAATTAATATAAAATAGTCGGAATTATATTTATTAAGTTAATCGGTAATTTAATGACCGGTTAATATATACGATAACAAATTAAGAAAAAAAATTCCTGGTTAATAATAAATACTTAATGTAATATAATTACCATATTTTTAAAACAAAAGTAAAAAGTTACCGTTTTATCTTATATATATTAAAATATTCCGGACCGGATTTATAGATCTTTTTATATTTTTGTTTAACAAAAACTTTCGGTATATTATTAATTTATTTATTTAAATTTTCGGAATATTTAATATTATCCCGTATAAATTATATAAACGACGACATAAAATATTAAAATAACCCGATTAATATAATATATACCTATTTTTTAAATATTAATCGATTTCGGGATTTTATACAGAATTTTATAATAATTGCGTCGAATTTATCGAAAGTTATAATTATATTTTCCGGAATAATCGGTTCGAAAATTTTAAAACAAATTATAAACGGTTATTATAAATTAAAAAAAAATTTATAACGATATTTATCCGATTATAAAAATATTCGTTAAAAATTTATTTCGGAATAAAATTAAAAAATATATTTCGGATTTTTAATACCGGATAAATATGATTAAAAGTGTTAATTATAAATAAAATATCATAAATATTATATAAGATAATAATAAATAGGGTAATAATAAGGCGTAATAAAGTATTTATATTTTAATTTTGTGTAATTAATTCCGCTAATTTTTTTACTTTTTTAATCCGTTCGTTTCCGGTATTTTATTATCCTTTACGATTCCGTAACTTTCGAATCGATTATTAAATATTTATATCTTAATATTTATTTTTATAAATTTTAAAACTTTAAATTATTAATTTTATAATAATTTAATATTAATAATGTTAGAAGTATCTGATATTTTATCGTTAAATTAATCGGTTTTCAATATTTCTTTTTATTTTTTACAAATTATTTTAATTTATTAATGAAGAAAATCTTTTATAATTTCGTTTTCTTAAATTTTTTTAAATAATAAATACTTAAATTAATAATATTATTAATTAAGTACGGGTTAATTTAACTATATTTAAGCTTTATATTTTGGGACATATTTATATATCGGAACGTATTATATAATAATACCAAGTTATTTATTTTTAAAAAATTGTTTTTTATTCCATTTTCGTTTTTTTAATTTGCAAATTTAATAACCTTATAACGTTAATTAATATTAACTTTGGTAACCTTAGTTACGGTTTTAACTTTTTTTAAAAGCCAAAATTTTTAAATAATTAAATTTTTTTTCGGGGTATTAAAATCTTATATTATAATTTTTTATGTCAGTAAGATGATTTCGATCGATAAAAGCGCTTTTTATCCGTATAATAATTTATGCGGGCTTAGGCCGTAACCTTTTATAATGGTATTGTCGGCGAAAATCATTTTAGGCAAAAGCTTAACCTATCTTTTACCGGTATTATTTATCGCTTTTATTAAACCTTTAACGATCGGAACGTATTTTTTTTTAACCAGGCCTCATTATTATACGGTATATACAGCTCCGATTTTTCGTTAAATCCTAAATATATTATAAGCTTTAAATATTGTATCCTTATTTTCCGAATTATTATTTATTTTGATTTTAATCGAAATACCGTATCGATAAGAAATATATTTATTTAAAAACTTTTTAACCGTTATTAACGTCCTAAAACATAAAACTTTAATTTCTAAATAATTAAATAATTTATACCTCGCTTTAACTATAACCTTATAACAGTTATCGTTAAGTATAAATTAAATATCGATTACCCAGATAATAACTATATTAATAAGTTACAAAAAGCCGTAGTTTTTTTCGAACCGTCGATTAGCTACCTTTTAATATTTTATATACGCCCGTATTATTTTCCGAATATAACCAAATAATCCGCGCCAGTAATAAAAAGCTGCTATATAATAATAAGTTAAATTTCGTTTTATATAATTATAATTTTTATAATATTACCTAATTACCGTAAATCGCTTTCGTTTAATATTAATAATTTTACGGCTGTTATATTACTTATTTACTTTATACCATAAAATACCGTTTTAAATATAATATTTTAACTTTTCGGCTTTAAAAACGGCTTTTTTCTTAATTAAGATTTTACGTAACCGATTAAAAAGGTTTAATATCGTAAAGAACTTAATATAATTTTATAATTCCTTAAATTAATTCCTAATAAAAGGTTTTTCTTTATCCGTTTTAGTAAAAATTAAGGCTATATTAGTTAAAATAAGGTTAAACTAAATAACGTTTAATTAAATATTAATAAAATTATCGATTTTTTTTCTTCTTAATTATTTAACGCGTTAAAAACTTTAAACAATTTTCGGAATAAATTATCGGCGGTTAAATTCTTTTTACTAAAAATATACTTAATTTCGAAATCGAAAATTTTTATTTAATTAACCTAATAAATAAACATAATTTTAAATAAAATATTCAAGAAATTATTAATTTAAATTATTAATATTTTAACGTTAGTATTTAATATAAATTAAATTTCCTAAATATAATTTCGGACTTTTTGTAAAACCTTAAAAATAATTCGATATTTTAGCTTATTAATATCGTAATTTAACTTAACGCTTTTCTAAATATTATATTTAAAACGCGTAAAATATTTAATATTATTAATTATTTAATAAAAAATATTTTTACAGCCTTTTTTATTTACGTTTATTTTTACAATAATTTTGCTTATAATAAAATTATAATTTAAAGTAACGTCCCATACCACTAAACGCAATACACTAATAAGCGCAATACTTTTTGATACTCTGCAACAACAAATTCAAATAACTTAACAACAACATATCGCATTAATTCAAATTTATCGGATTCTTTTTCGCTAGACGTATCTACAACTTTTACAGAAGTAAGCGTATTATGTCCAGGCTTGCCGCAGACGCCATACTTCCGTTCCTTAGTCTTAACCCTTTTGCGATAATTCTTTCCAGCTGTTGTTAGTTGTATTTTTTTATTACCCCCCTTTTTTTAAGCTAAAAAAGCTTTTCTGTTTTATATAATAAGTATTCTTTCTTTTTAAAAACGTTTATTTTTGGTTTTATAACGTGTACTTAAAATATGGTTCGTTTTACGTAATTAAGCAATTTTTTTCCGTAAAAAATATTTTCGTATAAAAATAATAAGTTGCTTTTAATTAAAAGATTAAACGATTTATTTATTTCTGTTAACGAATTACCCTAATACCTTTTAATTTTTTTTACAAAAAATTACGTTTTTATTTCGTTACTTTTTTAATTTTTTTAAAGATTTCCGTAAGCGGGAAACAAATAAAACCGGCAAAGGTTAGCGGGAAGACGGTCGGCGTAAGTATAATTAAAAAAACCTTTAATTCGGAAAAAACGTTATTAAGATCGAATAAAACAAAATTAATTTTTGCAAATCCAGATTTAATATTTTCGGAAGTTATGGTAATTTAAAACGTATTATAAAAACCCGCGAGAAATTTCTTTTTAGTAATATAGGTATAATAACGTCGTATTAGATTTTCGATATATAACGAATAAACGCGTTTTAAAATAAAAAAATAAGATACGTTAAAAAGTTAAAACCGATACGAAAAATACGCGGCTATGCAAAGTATAATAATATCGTAATTTGCGTAATATTTTTCGAATTTTATCGAATAATGGTTTTCGTGGCCGTCGAGGATAAGGAAACGTTTTAAACTTTTTGTACGCGTCCGAATATATTTATTAAAATATTAAATTTATTTTAAACTTAATTTATATATTATCCAGTTAGTATTATTTAATGCGATTTTTTAATTAATTATTAGCAATAGGTTATTACGGTATTAAGATTTTAAATAATTTTTTCTTATTATAATAATAAATAACGGTATAACTTAATTTTACAAATTATTAACCTAAATAATTATAATTCTTATTTATTTTTTCGTTACGTTTATTTAAGTTTTTTACGTTTTTCGGTATTGGTAATTATTATGCCCGTTATCATAAAAAACCTTATTAAAAAGTTAGTTTCGTCGAAATTATAAATATCCTTTTTTGCAATACCGTATTTTATAATAATAATCCGAACAAATTCGAAATATTTGCAAAATAAAAATCCGTAAATAATTAATTTTCCGATTTAAACGCGTTTAAAATTTTATTTGCCGTTTAACAAATTTCGACGCCCAATTAATTTTAACGCGTTTTATAACGCGTTAAATAAGTAATAAATTCGTTATATTTTTAATATATTAAAGCCGGATAAAAAACGTTTACGTATTTAAGTTAAAAATTCTGTCGATAATCGATTTTTTTTCGGCCGGCGTTAATTTTTTCAAAAAAAAAGGTAATATTGGTTCGGGCGCGTTTACCGGTAAAACGGTATGTTAAGGTAAAAGATGAGATTTTATAAATAGAACCAAGCTTTTTATAATAAGTTTCGGGTTTTATTTTTTAGCCTTAATGGCTAGGTTTATTTTCGTTTCTTTTATAAGGCGTTTTAAATGTTGGCGTTAAAAAATGGACGATTAAAGATAGGTAGTTGGGATAGCCAAAAAAGTGTTGCGCTTATTGGTGTGTTGCGCTTATTGGTGTGTTGCGCTTACTGGTATAGCACGTTAATTAAAATCGAAATAATAATAATTACTTTTTTTATATTTTTTATAATACGGTTTTAATTAAGTTCTTAAACGAAAGGTTAATTTTTTTAAAATAAACGTATAAACAGTTTGGTTTTAATAACGAAATATATAACAAAAATCCGGTAATAAATAATAATACTTAAAAAAGCTTTAATTTCCGAAACGTTTTTATATAACGGGATTTCCAGCATTTCTTTTCCTTTAGTTATATCTGGTTGTTATTTATTCGTTCTGCAAAAAAATACGATTTTAACGGTTATTTCTTAATATTATTAAAACTTTTTTATATTAATCCGTATATTAATAAGCTTATAATTAATAAAAGTTTTATTTATGTTAATAATATATTCGTATACGAATCGCCGAATCCTTAGAAAAATCTTTTCCTCGTTATATTTTGTTTTTAAACTTTTAATACCGACGTCGTTAATAAATAACCGCATAATATCGAGTATTAATTCGTTAAAAATCCTTTATATTATACGGTAAAAATAAATTATAAAGTTAATAAACCTTATAAACATAATAATATATTTAAAAAGTTTTAAAGGAATTATAGAAATAATAAGATTTTTACTGGTAGGGGTTAATATAACCTAATGGTAACCGGAAAAAGAATTTACCAAAATAATTAATAAATATATAATAAAATCCGCGGAAAGTTTGTTGCAATTTTTTGGTATAAAGGTATTTCGTAAAATAATAATGTTTAATTTGATAATAAAATTAATTAATCGTAAGTTACTATTTTTTTTTGATAAAAAATTAAGTATTTTTATATGCGGTATAAAATTATTTAAATATCCCTTATTAAATACGTATTTATAATATCTCGATTAATTTATTTTTAAAATTAGTAGGTATTATTATGCCCTTAATCTGCTATACTTTGTAAGGAATTATCCGGATTTTATAATTTGGCGTAGTATTCGATTTAATTTTACCATAATTTTGTTAATTTTAGGTTAAGGTAACCTTTTTACGAAAAAGAATTTTTTTAAATAAAGCCTTTTTAATATAGTTAAATTTATTATCAAATTAATTAAAAATAACCTTAATTTTTTCCTTGATAAGTCGGCTACTTCGTAATATGGTAATAAACTTAAAAGAATAAGGTAGTTAATAATATAATAAATTTATTAAGGTTTTTTTTTAATTAATAATTTTTTAAACCTTTTTAAATTTTTAAATTTTTTAAGCTAAATTTCCGGATAATATTAATCCGTTTAATAATATATTATTAACTATAACCACTTCATTCTATTTGGGCTTATTTATAGTGTTAATTTATACGGTTTAATTATTATTAATTTTTTATTATATTTTGTTTTATAATAGTTTATATAAAGCGTATATAAATTTCTTATCGTTAAATTAACTTAAAATAATATTTCTAACTTTTAGTTTATTACTTATAATTTCTTAAATTATTTTAGAATTTTAATTAATATATATATTATTAATCGAAAAAATTTAAAGGCTTGTAACATATTTATTTATATTTTCGTTTATAAGCCTGCTTTCGCCAGTAAACCGGCTTATTATTTTACCGGTTACTTTTTTTCAAACTTTTTATTAATACGGATATTACGTATAACTTTTTTAACAAAAATTAAAAAAAAAAAATTTTAATAAGCTAAACTTTAGGAATTTTTTTTTTACATTTAAATTTATATTTAATATTATTTTCGTCTGAGTTATAAAATTAAGTTCTAATATAATAACTACGTAACGTAATAATTATTAATAACAAATAAAAAAGTAATAATTAATCTGTTAATTAATTAAACGGATATTTTAATAATACCTTCGAACGGAATTCTTTTTTAAAAATTAAAACTTATAAACGATACGTATATTTATCTTATAACTAATTTATATCGCTTAACGTATAACGTAATGATAACGTTAAATTTAGTTCCGGTATTAATAATTTTATTAATTACATTTTTACCGTTTTTATACCTTACTTTAATTATTATTTTAAATAATAAAATAATATATTTAATTAAGTTATATTATTAAACCGATAAAACTCCAATTTTTTTTCGTTTTTTACTTTCTAACCGATATTTATAATAGAAATCTTAAAAAGTTTTTTTACTTTTAAAAATTTTAATCCTTATATTTTAACTTCGCTTATCTTAATTATTTGCGTATTTTTGTAATTAAATACCTTTAAAACCTTAAGAGCTATAAAACTCTTAAAAGCTTTTCCAAAATCTGGACAAACTTTAATTAATTTAAACCAAATAATCTTAAATTTCCGTTTAAAGTTTTTTTAAATCTTTCTTTTTCAAAATTTAATTATATATTTATCGATTAAATTTTTATAAATAAAAATATTATCCGTTTAATTAATATCATTTTTTTAAAAAGTAGTAATATTTATTTAAAAAATATTATCTTTTTAAATGCTATTTTCCATGTTATAAAATATAAATCTTTTAAAAATTAAATTATTATTATTAATTTCGTACTTAAAACTTTTTTTAATGCTTTTAAAATTATTTTCCTTATCTTTAAATTGCTTAATTATTATAACGTTAGTAAGTACCGTTAATTAATCAAAATTATCGATTTTTAAGGCCCGGATATTTTCTAAATAATAGGTATTTTTGTTTTTAACGGAATCGCTTTATAATTATTCGCATAAAAGTATTTTTTTATAAAACGCTTATTTTTTATAATCGGCGAAATATATTATATTAATTTCGGTTACCTTAATTTAATTAATATCGGATTTTTATCGCTTTAGTTATAAAATTATACTATATTTTTAAAATTTAACTTAATTAATAATATCCGGATCGGAGTTATATTAATTAATTATTTACATTCCGGAAAATATCGTTTCGCCGATTAAAATATTCTATCTTTTTTTTAAATCGAGCAAAAAAAGTTAATAAATTATAAATCCATTTTAAAATCTTTTTTCAAATAGAATTTATTACTTAATTGGCTAACTTTTTAAAATTTAAAAAATTAAATTATATTTAAAATAACCTTATTTTTTAAAATTTTTTTTAAAAAAATATAATTATTATTAGTAAATAAAATTAATCCGGTAATTTTTATGTTAATAAATAAACGGCATTTTTGAATATTATATTTAAGTTTTTAATGAAATTAATAAATATTTTAATTAAAATTAATAAAACTTTTATTATAATTTTAATAATTATTTCGGTAACTTTTTCGATTTCGGTATTTATTTGATTTACGGTAAAAATTTAATTAATTAAATTTATTGGGCTAAAAATTAATTATATTAATCGATAAGTCGGTATTATAATTATATATTTAAGGTATTTTTTATTTTAGCGGAATATAATATTATAATATCCGGGTTACTTTTCTTTTTTCTATTTTTTATTTCTTGAAAAATTTCGAAATTTTAAATTTATCGGATTTAGTTAATTTTTAAATCTTATAACGCGTTCGTAATTTCCGATACCTAATTAATCCGGTTCGATAATAATTATTATAAACGAGGATTTTTTTGTCGTTATTATCTGGGCTGCTAGGCCGAATAAAGCTGATTTTTTTTTTCTCGATATCGAAACGGACGTTTTCGTATTATCGTTTACGTCCTTTATGTTTAAAAAATGTAACGTTATTTATAATCTAGACTTTAATTAATATAAAACCTTTATCGTAAATTATTACGTATAATTTTTTAAATTATATATTTACATTATTAATAATTTTTTCGCAATAGCTAGTTCATAACCTTTTTAATAAGCTTTTAATATATTCCTTTTTGTTAATTAAATATTTTTTTTGTTTAATTTTTTCCAAAACGTTTCTTATTTTAACGGCATATTTTAAATAATAATCGTAAACCTGATTAAAGTTATTGCGTTAATTTTGCTTAATTAAAGTTTTTAATCGATTTTTAGTAATCCGAATTTGTTTTAAGTTTTATAATTTAAAAGTTTTTAAAACGATTTTAATTATATCGTTTTATTTAGTTACTTTATTAATAATTACTTTAATTCGGTTTTTTATATTATTATTATCGGTTTAAAACAATAATTCGGTAAATATTTTAAATTCCGTAAGTTTATATTTTTTATATAATCGAATAATTTCTTTAATTTAATTTGTAGTTCCGGTTTTTAAAAAATCAAGGTCCGGGTAGGTTCATATATTTGGAAAAATTATAAAAAACGAAAGTTTATTTATAATAAATATTAAAAAACCGTATTTAGATTGATCGGTTTATTCGAAAAGTATAATATCCGGTATAGGTATTATAAACCCTATAAATAACTTTAAAAATTCGTATTTTTATAAAATCTTTTATTTTTTTGCTATCTTAATAATAATTTTTGGAAATTATATATATATTTAAGTTCTTAATAAGTTTTAAGTATTCGATCGGATTATTATTATTTCGGGGTTTAATTTTATTAGGTTTATTATCATAAAGGTTTTTCGTTAATCGATATTAAACGGTTATATTTAAAATAAAGTTTTAATTTTTCGTAAAATTACGAAAATTCAGTATGAAAAATAATTCGTATTATAACTGGACTTAAATAATAATTTTAAAGAATTTCAATAAGTTTTTAAAAAATGTATTAAAGTTTGTTTTAAATTAATTAATATTATTAATTTTTGAATTTTTTAGGTTATAAAATATTATTTTAACGGTGGTATATTTAAATATAAAGTAAATATGTATTTGTAATAATTATTTTAAATATATATTTTTTTATCCGATTTAAAAGGTAAATAAAATCTTTTTATTAATTATTTAAATAACCTTATTTTGATTAATATTATGTCGTTCACTATTTAACCGTATTTTTTTTTAACTTATTAATTAATACTTTTATTATTAATTTAAACGTTATAATATTTAAGTTTAATAAAAAAAGTATATTTTAAATAATACCGTTTATAAATAATTAAATAAAGTTTTACCCGATTAACGTTAAAAAGATCTAAAATATATCGCGTAACGTTTTCTTCTTTTTTGATTTTTATATTATATTAAGGAACGTTATTTTTTTTCGGTATTTTCTTTTTGCCTGTAAAATAAATAATTTTATAATTTTTCTTTTGTTCGTATTTATTATTTTATTCCTATTATTAATTTTATCGACGTTATATTTATTTTAATTAATTTAAGTTTTAATAATTATGCTATTAATAACGGAATTTTAACTTTTTTAATCTTTATTAATTAAATTTTATAATTTATTTTGTTACGTAATCTTCTTATTAATATGTATAATATTCTAAATTATATAATCGGTTTAGAATTTACGTAAATAAGCCAGGTTCCGATACCGGTTATTATCCGCGTTTATTTTTTTTGCCGTTTTTCTAATAAAATTATGTTTTAAGGTAAGATATTGTATTTAAGTAATTTAATAACTTTTTTATTAATCGGAAAAGGGTTCCGTCGTTATCGTAATTATTAATCGTTTATTGCAAATTATTATTAAGTTTGCAAAATCGTAATCGTAATTATAATTGTAATTACGTTTTTAATTAGGACTTTACTTTTTCCGTTTTATAATCGAAAATCGAAAATTGCTTCGGTAATTAATTAAAGCTAGTCTTTTCTCCTTGGTAGCTAGATAAATTGGGACGGGGAAAATTAATCCTGGTTAATATATAATCGAAAAGCGTGTTACGAATAAGCCTAAGGTTTAAGAAATAATAAAGGTAACTTAAGTTATATTTTGATGTTAAAATCAGTATAAAGCAAAAACTATAAATGATAAGTAATAATGTTTTCGGGGTTAAGCCCGGCAAAAAGAACTGCTAGAAATATATAGGGGGTGCTGATTAACCGATTAGTCCGGCCATATGTCCAACCCTGTACCCTGCTCCATTTTAATAATAATTATATTAATAAGTTCCGAAAAGTTGTAGCTTTTTTCGAACCGTCGATTAGTTACTTTTTAATATTTTATATACGCCCGTATTACTTTCCGAATATAGCTAAATAATTGTTACTAATGATAAAAAGTTATTATGTAACGATAAGTCAAGTTTCGTTTTTTATAGTTATAATCTTTATAATATTATTTAATTATTATAAATTATTTTTATTTAATATCGATAATTTTACGGTTGCCGTATTATTTATCCGTTTTGGGTTATAAAATACCATTTTAAATAAAATAATTTAATGTTTCGGTTTTAAAAACGGCTTTTTTTTTATTAAGGTTCTATGTAACCGCTTAAAAAAAATTCATATTTCAAAGAACTTAATATATTTTTACGGGTTTTTAAACTAATTTTTAATAAAAAGTGTTATTTATTCGTTTTAATAAAAGTTAAGGTTATATTAATTAAAATAAAATTAAACCGAATAACGTTTAGCTAAATATTAATAAAATTATTAAATTTCTTTTTTATTAATTATTTATCGCGTTAAGAATTTTAAACGGCTTTCGGAATAAATTATTAACGGTTAATTTTTTTTTTTTAAAAAAAATATATTGAATTTCGAAATAAAATATTTTTATTTAAGTAATTTAATAAGTAAGCATAATTTTAGGTAAAAAGCTCTAAAAATTATTAATTTAAGTCCTTAATATTTTGGCGTTAATTTTTAATATAAATTAAATTTCGTAAATATAATTTTAAAAAATTTCTTACAAATTTAGAAAATAATTTGATATTTTAATTTGTTAATATCGTAATTTAATTCAACGTCTTTCCGGCTATTATTTTTAAAACGCGTAAAATATTCGATATTGATAATTATTTGTTGAAAAATATATTTAAAACCGTTTTTATCTGTGTTTATTTTTATAAGAATTTTGGTTATAATAAAATTATATTTTTAAAAAATTAAGATGGGAGTAATATTAATCGCTTTCTTTATATTCTTTATAATATAATTTTTTTTAGATTTTTAAACGAAAGTTTAATTTTTCCCGAATAAACGTATAAAAGGTTCGGTTTTAATAACGAAATATATAATAAAAATCCGGTAATAAATAACGATATTTAAAAAAGTTTTAATTTTTAAAACGTTTTTATATAACGGAATTTTTAAATTTTTTTTTTTTTAGTTATATCCGGTTATCGTTTATTCGTTTTATAAAAAAAATCCGATTATAACGGTTATTTCTGATATTATTAAAACTTTTTTATATTAATCGATATATTAATAAACTTGCAATTAATAAAGTTTTTATTTATATTAATAATATATTTATATAAAAATTGCCGAATTCCGGAAAAGATTTTTTCGTTATTATATTTTATTTTTAAGCTTTCAATAATAACGTCGTCGATAAATAACCGGGCAATATTAGGTATTAGATGGTTAAAAGTCTTCTTTATTATACTGCAAAAATGAACTATAAAGTTAATAAATTTTATAAATATTAATATATTTAAAAAGTTTTAAAAGTATTACGAAAATAATAAAAGCTTTATTAATAAAGATTAATATAATTTAATTATAACCGTAACAACGTAACAAAAGTTTATTAAAGTAATTAACAAATATATAGCAAAGTCTGCGGAAAGTTCGTCGTAATTTTCTGGTATAAAGGTATTTTACAAAATAATAACGTTTAATTTGGTAATAAAATTAATTAATCGCAAATTATTATCTTTTCTTTCGATAAAAAATTAAATATTTTAATACGTAACGTAAAACTATTCGAATATTTTTCGCTAAATACGTACTTATAATATTTCGATTAATTTGTTTTAAAGTTAACAAATATTATTATGCTTTTAATTTGTTATACTTTATAAAAGATTATTCGCATCTTATAATTTAATACGATATTAGATTTAATTTTGTTATAATTTTATAAATCTTAAATTAAGGTAACCTTTTTACAAAAAAGTATCTTTTTAAATAATCCTTTTTTAATGCGGTTAAACTTATTATTAAGTTAATAATAAATAACTTTAACCTTTTCCTTAATAAACCGGTTACTTCGTAATATAATAATGAATTTAGGAAATAAAATAATTAATAATATACCAGGTTTATTAAGTTTTTTTATTTTGATTAATAACTTTTTAGGCCTTTTTAAACCTTTTAGCTTTTTAATCCGAGTTTCCGGATAATATTAATCCGTTTAGTAGTATATTATCGACTAAGATTATTCTTTTTTTATTTCGGCCTATATATCGTATTAATTGGTACGGTCCGATTATTATTAATCTTTTATTATATTTTATTCCATAATATTTTATATAAGGTATATATAAGTTTTTTATCGCTAAATTGGCTTAAAATAATAATTTCGGGTTTTAACTTATTATTTATAACCTTTTAAATTATTATCAGATTTTAATTAATATATATATTATTAATCGAAAAAACGTAAAGGTTTATAATATATTTGTCCGTATTTTCGCTTATAAGTTTGTTTTCGTTAATAAAGCAACTTATTATTTTCCCGGCTACCTTTTTTTAAGTTTTTTATTAATACGGATATTACGTATAATTTTTTTAACAAAAATTACAGGGATAATAATTTTTAACGGGGGAACGTTTAAGGTTTTTTTATTACGTCCGGGTTTATATTTAACGTTATTTTTAATTTAGTTATAAAGTTAAATCCTAATATTAATGGTTACGTAACGTAATAATTATTAATAATAAATAAGGGAATAATAATTAATCGGTTAACTAGCTAAACGGGTATTTCGATAATGCTTTCGAACCGAATGATTTTTTAAAAGTTAAAGTTTATAAATAATATGCATATTTATTATATAATTAATTTATATTACTTAACGTATAACGTAACGATAACGCTAAATTTAGTTCCGGTATCAATAATTTTATTAATTAAATTTTCGCCGTGTTTATAACTTATTTTAACTGCTAGTTTACATAATAAGGTAATATATTTAATTAGGCTATATTGTTAAACCGATAGAATTTTAGCTTTTTTTCTAACTTTC
Source organism: Monosporascus sp. CRB-9-2 (assembly GCA_004155915.1). Lineage (NCBI taxonomy): Eukaryota > Fungi > Ascomycota > Sordariomycetes > Xylariales > Monosporascus > Monosporascus sp. CRB-9-2. The sequence goes on along the minus strand of QJOA01000796.1, from coordinate 818 downwards.
TGCTTTATAACCGATATTTATAATAAGAATTTTAAAAAGTTTTTTTATTCTTAAAACTTTTAATTTTTGCATTTTAGCTTCGGTTATTTTAATTATTTCCGTATTTTTGTAGTTAAATACTTTTAAGGTTTTAGCAGTTATAAAATTTTTAAAAGCTTTTCCAAAATTTGGGCAAATTTCGATTAATTCGGACTAAGTAATTTTAAATTTTCTTTTTCAGAATTTAATTATATACTTATCGATCAGGTTTTTATAAGTAAAAATATTATCCGTTTAAATAGTATTATTTATTTAAGGGGTATTAGCATTTATCCGAAAAGTATTATTTACTGAAGCGCTAATTTTTATATTTTGGAATAAAAGTTTTTTAAATATCAGATTATTATTGTGAATTTTATATTTAATTTTGTTTCTTTTTGTACCTTTAAAATTGTTTTCCTTATTTCTAGATCGTTTGTTTATTATAACGTTGGTAAGTACCGTTAACTAATTAAAACTATCGATTTTTAAGGCGCGGATTTTTTTAAATAGCGGGTATTTTTGCTTTCGACGAGGTCACTTTATAGCTAGTTACGTAAAAGTACTTTTTTATAAAACGGTTTTCTTTATGTTTAATAAAATAAGTTATATTAATTTCGGTTATTTTGGTTTAATTAATATCGGATTTTTATCGGTTTAGTTATAAAATCATAATATGTTTTTAAAGTTTAGCGAGATTAACCTTGGACCCCACCTAATGCATAGACCTAGCAATGCATAAGGATTTCCACCAAAACCCGCGATATATAAAAACCAATAATAAAATAACAAAAATATAT
>QJOA01000795.1:0-27151 GCA_004155915.1 Monosporascus sp. CRB-9-2 | reverse complement strand
TTTTTTGCACCCGCCTCGCACCCTCTCTCTCTTCCTTCGCACAGAAAGGAAAGAAAAGAAGTTGCACGGGCTGCGGCAATTTCAGTTCCAAAAGTTGAAAATCACGGCAGAAGTAAGGGGCCATCATAAATACGTCGTAGATGGAGGCGGGAAAAGGAGCTCTTAATTCCCCATGGAGCCTAAGCACCACCTTATATACATATGTTGGTTTCCTATCATCATTAAGCCATCTGTGCGATTCCGGATGCGTGCGATGTTGACGATGTTGACGATGTTGTCCATGAATTGGGAAGGACTAGAATCTCGCTACAGGACCCCAAGTCATACCTAAATAGGTATATATGGACAGAATACCTTATCTTAACCGCCTTACCCCCGAATACGCTTCATTTAATGTCCCAAGGCAACATCATACCTGCCACGTAACCTCGCACCATCGTTAAATTAAATCCCAACCGATGCTACAGAGTATCCGTGCTACACCCCACTTTCTAGAAGGATTCGCAAGCTTACCAACTAAAGGGGAAAACGCAGCTGTTGGTACTACGATGCATTTGATGTGATTTATCGCTGCCTAGCCGGACTTGTGGGGCATCCCAACGCGTAAACCAGACCAGGCACGACTTTGCAAATATCGGCAGCATAAGACACCCCCAAACTTAGGCAGAATTCCGACGGCCGTTAGGTGCCTATATGATTACGTGATAAAAGGGCTGCCTTTCCTGTGGTAAACGGATGCGTGTTGTATAATGGAATGTATGCGAGTCCATATTACTGGCAGCCTTCCGCCCCCCTTTTCCGATTATTCTAAATGAATTCTCTCTTCCGATTATGCTAATTGAATTCTTTTCTCTCCAAACTCGATAAAATTTGCACAGACTTACCTAGCCGCTAAGGAAGCAATTTCTATTTCTCCTCTTCAAGCTCGACAAAGTTTGCACAACCCACCCAACCGCTAAGGAAGCAATATCCATTTCATCATGAGCAGCAGCAGCCAGCGAAAACTGGTATCTTCTGCGGACCACAAGGCCCATGATATCCTCGAAGATGGGCACCGATTTAAGCCTCCTGCCGACAAGCCAACGGCCAGCCGTGGATGGCGTTTCTGGGCCGTCTTCATCTCCCTCTCCATTTCGGCATTCCTAAGCGCCCTCGAGGGTGCTGTTGTCTCCACGGCCCTGCCTTCTATCTCCCGTGCTCTAAGTGCAGGGGAAAACTACATCTGGGTGGTTAATGTCTACTTTCTTACCAGGTAATAACCCTCGTCTTGAGCCAACTAGGCTCCTTCCTACCGATTGATCTAATTCTTACGCGGAAATGCAGTGCCGCCGTGCAGCCCCTCTACAGCCAGTTGGCGGATATCTGGGGCCGGCGATGGCCGATGATCACGGCGCTGTGTATCTTCGCTTTGGGTAGCGGCATAGCCGGAGGATCCACCTCAGCGAGCATGCTAATCGGCGGTCGAACCATCCAAGGGCTGGGGGCTGCAGGCATCAACGTCCTAGTCGAGATCATCATCTGTGATCTCCTTCCGCTGCGAGAGCGCGGGCAGTTTATGGGGTTGATGTTCGTCTTTATTGTCCTGGGATCTACGTGCGGTCCTTTCCTGGGTGGCATCTTGGTCGACCGTGTGTCCTGGCGATGGGTCTTCTACCTAAATCTCCCATTCTGCGGACTTTGTTTGGTGCTCCTGCTCCTGTTCCTTCGCGTGCAAAGTCCCAATTCCGGGCAGTCTACGAAGGAAGGCCTGAAGAAGGTCGATTTTCTGGGGCTTTTCATACTCTGTGGAGCAATCTCCTCACTACTTTACGCCATGACGTATGGGGGGACGCGGTACGACTGGTCGCATCCATCCATCGTCGTCAGCTTCGTTATGGGGATAGCCGGCATCGCTCTGTTCTTCATCTACCAGGTCTCGCCCCTTTGCACGCATCCCGCCATGCCCAAAGCCTTGTTCGGGAACAGAACCTCGGTAGCAGCTCTCTTGGCAACGTTCATGGAGCTCATGGTCTCGTATGTGCCTCTGTATTTCCTCCCCGTCTACTTTCAGGCCGTTCAGCGCGTGTCCCCCTCCCGCTCGGGAGTACAAATCATCCCATTCTCGGCTACCTTCTGCGTTAGCGGCTTGGTTGGTGGGATCCTAGTTAGCAAGCTCGGCCGCTTCAAGGGCGTTCATATCGTCAGTTTTGCCCTCCAGATAGTCTCCTTGGGAACATTTACTCTTCTCGACGGCGACTCGACCATGGCGGTGTGGGTCATTCTTCAACTCATCTTCGGATGGTCGGTCGGCATGCCAAACCCCTCCCTCCTGACAGCCATCCAGGCCGACATACCCGACAGCCTCAACGCGGCCAGCACAGGCGCCTTTGCTTTTGTGAGAAGCGTTGCCACTATCTTCACCGTGAGCGTACCCGCTGCGGTATTTGTAAATCGCTTCGATCAACTTCTAACGACCACTGACGTGGTGCGCGACCCTGCCCTACAGGCGGCGCTGGCGCGAGGTCTCGCGTATGAGAAGGCATCACGAGAATTTATAAACTCCTTTCCACAGGAGATTCAAGACGGCATCATTAGCCTGTATGAGCTAAGCCTGAAGAGGGTATGGTACGTCTCGATGGCTTTTGCTGGCGCCGGCTTCCTATTCGTTCTGCTCGAAAAGAACCTAGTGACGAGAGAGGAGAAGGATACTTCTGAGTTCGAACTACAGGGTCATGCACATAATACGGACGGAAACGGAGCCAGGGAACCTCGGGCCGGGGACGATTAGGACTAAGCAAAGGACTACCCAGAGTTGGCCGATCAAAGCTCAGCTTGGCAAACCAAAAGAAGCATCGACAAACAAGACTTTCGACAGAAAAACAAGGCAAGGCCCAATCCATTCGGCTTCGGGGGAAAAAAAAACCCTAGGTATTTACCGAGGGGTTATGGTATATAGTTCATTAATAATTTTAGTTTCGTACTTAGCATCGGATATTAGTGGTATTATTATTATTATTATTATTATTTGCTCCTATTAGTTAAGTATGGCTTCTCTGCTGTTATATTTTTAGCTATAGATAGTTATAGATAGATCTTGTATAAGATTCTGGATTGGGAGCCAATTTGACCATATATTAGGAAGAACTAGGAGCCATTCATAGGGACTTAAATCCACCTAAATACGCGTGTGTAGGCAGAATCTGACCGCCCTGCCATTGAATGTATCCATCTACAACCCCTCCAGGCTACCGGTTCCGACACCTTAAGAAAATTTTGGCTTTGAATTCAATCAGGCACTTTTAGCATATTACAGTGATATTAAGAGCTGGAGTACAATCTGTTTCTGAATTATGTTAGCCAGAAATTCATTTGGAATAGTTTAGGGAAGACATGCTTTTGTAAGGAATGATGCTAAACGTACCTTAGTTTTTCTAAGCTTGGCATACCTTAATTCTTTCTGTCAATTAGCAACGCTCCGTTATTACTTCCCGCCACCTTTTAACAGTTCTTATACTTTTTATAATAATTTAATAATTACGTTCTTAAATAAAGTTAAAACTTATATTTTATAACTTTTAAGGCCCGTTAATTTATATTCCGAATTTATTTTATTTTTAAAAGTTTTTAAATTAAATTATATAGGATCAAAGCTATAACGCTAAAAAGGTAAGGCATTTCTACGAAATAAAAAGAGCTGGCATTCGAACTAACATATTTTAAAAAACCAAGGTATATATAATATATATACGAATATATATACAAATATTGTAATAACGTTACGTTTTTTAAAAATAAAAACCGTATATTTAATTTCTTATTATTTAGGGCAATTAATTAATATATATATATCATTATATATACGTTACGATTGCAAAGGGCAGAAGGTGTTGCTATAACTTAGTTTTCCTTTAAAACGTTGGATTTCTAATTATATATCTCGGGCTATTAAGAAGTTGACGGGTTGTTAACAGCTGTATTAAAAAATTAAGGTATGCCAAGCTTAACAAAACTAAGTATGACGGCTATGGGCTTAACCAATTATTAAACCTAGTCGTGCGGTTTATGTTAGCAGTGGTATTATGGGATTTTAAGCAATAAGGCGATAATTGTGACGGCACTAGCAGCTGGGGCACGTCAGACCCCACTTTTGTACAGCTGATGGCAGCGCAGCCCTTGGCCTATTTAGGTCTGCCGCATAAGTGGCCATTTTCTTTCTTTTTTCTTCCTTTTTTTATTTTGGAATCTTTATTTATAGCTTGTCAATAAATTAGCGTTTTGTTACATATAATGGCCGTAACATTATTTTAAGGTTACCACTTTCGCTGGACCGAACGATTAATAAAAACTATTTCGTTAGTTTAACGATTAATAAATAAAGTACTTTACCGTTAAGGTATAACGATATAAAATAACGTATAAAATTAAACTTAATAGATATAAAACTTAATATATATCCGAACTTAATCCTAAAATTTATTTACGAAAATATTAAAATATTAAATTCCAAAATTTAAACCCGATTAACCGGTAAATAATAATATGCCGAAAATAAAAAGATTAAAAAAATTCGTACTTATTTAAAAAAGTATTAAAATATTAATTAAACCGAAACCTTTAAAATAAAAATTTTATTTATTAAATCCGACCGATTGGTAAATAACGATATACCGAAAAGAAAAAGATTAAAAAAATTTGCGCCTATTTATAAAAATATTAAAATTTCCGATTTTAATTAACGGCCGTAATTTTTATTACGTACGCCCGGCCATAATTTAATACGTTACTGTTACGGCACCAACGTTGCGGCTTAGCTAAGCAGCCATAACGCTATATAGGTATAGGCGCTCCGCGCCTTTAAAATAGTTTCCTTCTTTTTCCTTCGTATAACAACAAAATACTTTACCCAGCCCCCTAAAAATGATCAGCGCCGTAATAATTTGTTGTACCTTTAAAAACAAATTTGGTAACTTATTATTACCTCGCCTTAACCTAAACCCCGAAAAACCCCAGGTCCGCCGTTAATATATCGTATCCTCGCCATAACTTTACCAGATATTCTAACTCCCGAAAAGGGCATTATAGGTACCAATATTCCAGCTCCTAAACAGGTGCAAAGTAATGATATAACGTTATCGCCGCGACCTATAAATTCCTAAAAAATTTTACATAAATTTCCTTATTTGGCCGCCGTTACGGGTCGTTTTATATACGATTTTATATTATTAAGCAAACTTTTCGAAATTAATAAATAACTTTAAAATTTTTTTAAAAATATTTTTATAATTTTCAAAAATAATTATATACGTTTATAACGTAAATAAAACTAATTATAAAAACGTATCGTAACCGTAAAGCAATTATTATATAAAAGCTACTAATTTCGTAAACGGTTAATTATTACAAAACGGTTATTATAATAAATAAAACAAATTATAATCGAAAACGTATAATTACGGAAATATTTAATAACCGCAAAACGTTTATCCCGGTTAATTTTATTTTTTTATAATACGTTAGTAACATTTATTAATATATTAACGGAATTATCGAATATTAATCCCGATAATTTTGCATACCGCCGTTATAATACTAACGGCCCGTACCTATTTTCGACTTAATTATTAACGGTTCCGTAATAACCCCGTCCGAACTAGGCCTTATTAATATTTTAATCCCTTTTCGGCATAACGGAAAATTAACGCTTATATAATTCAAAGCCGCCGGTTTTTAAAAATAACGTTAAAAACCCGATAATTCGTTAAAAAAAATATTAATTAACGCTTTTTAATATACTTAAAAATTATTATTAATTAAGGCGCTTATTTATTATTAACGGATTATATTATATACGTTACTTAACGATTTTAAAATAACGTTTATTCGCGTATATATAATAAAATTAATAACGTAATAATATATTTTATAAACTTTAAAACGTAAACGTATAATTAACGTAATATAAAAAATATATTATTATTTTTAAACCAGATTTATATTACCGTCGATATATTAACGTAAACCTATAAAAATTTCCAGGTTTTAAAGCAAAAATTAACGGCATTCGTTAATTTTATTAACATTTTCGTATATTTAATTAATTAATGCCGGCAGCCGCCGGCTTTATAGGTTATCGCGTTATAATAAAAAATTAATAGGATTTTATAAAAAACCTTTATTTTATAAATATAATATCCGGATCCCGAAAATAACGCAAAATAAATACGTTTATTTAAAAACCTTTTTAATAATATAATAAATCGAACCTTTCGTAAACGTATATTTAAAATCTTTAATAATAATATTTCGATATTATAATATTTTAATAACGGTTTGGAAATGTTAAAACCTAAACTTATATAATTAAACGGTATAATTATTAAAAATAACGGTTTTTATAAACCTTTAAACGAAAAAAAAAAAACAACGTTAACGTAAATTAAATCTTTATATATATTACGGAAAAAAAAGGTATTATTTTTTTATTTATGCTCACCGTCGGCCGCAACTTTCTAATATAGGCACGCCGCTTATAACATTATTACGTAATACCGATAATTCGTAATAAAAAAATAATTTTTAAAATAAATCGTAATTAAAAGCTTTTATTAAATTATTAAAATAATAATAAACCCGATTTATATATACATTTTATAAATTTTAATATTTTTTTTTTATTTTCGTTAAAAATATAATTTTTAAATAATGATATATTACCAGCGCGGTTTATAATAAACTGCAATTATTTATTTATAGGATTTATTAATAATAACTTTACGCGTTAATATAACCTTTTTTTTACTTTACTTTTTAACCTTATTAATTTAGGTTAACGGATAATATTATAACCGGTTCCGTAATTTTTGCATATACGTTCCGATTTCGTATAAATTCCGTTATAAAAAAGATTACCTTATATCGTTAACTTTTAAACGGCCTTAATATTATCTTCGAATTACTTTAATTCCGTAAGTATAACCCGTCGATTAATTAGTCCGTAAATATAATATATATTAATTATAAAACGATATTAAAACTTTCGTTATTATTAACCTTAATGAGCCTTCCTTCCGTCCTTACCGCCTTACCCTTTTATACCTAATACTTTAATATACCGATCGAAATACGTTCCTTTCGCGTTATTAACTTTTTAACATTTTGCCGTTTTAAAGATGTCGTAATTAATTTTATATTTTTAATTAGGTTCCTTATTTTTATAAACGTTTTACGGGATATCGTTATTTTTTTATCGTAACTATTTCCCGTTAATAAAATTACGTCGTTAATATTTAATACGGTTTTCCGTAACATTTTTATATAAAACAATAATATTAATCCGGATATTATATTTTTTAAATTACGAGTTTTTTATAATTAAATATTTAAAATATTTTAATTATGTTACGTAACCGAAAAAAATATATAAAAATATTTCGATAAAAAGTTATTTACGACGATAACTAAAATTTTAAAAAAGTTGTTATTTAAATATTATAATTTAATAAAGGCGTTCGAATTTTGTAACGTTAACGCTTTATTACCGTACCGACTTTTTAATTATAAAATTAAGTTATTTCCGGGTTAAATGTTATTATATAATCGGGCGCGGGCTATATTCCCGTATAAATTGCTAGCGGTACGGAAGTATATCGACGATTACCTGAAAAAAAGCTTTATCCGCCTTAATAATTCTTTTATAATAACTTTTATTTTATTCGTTAAAAAGCCGGGTGGCGGTATACGTATTTACGTAAATTACCGGAATCTTAATAACGTTACAGTAAAAAATCGTTATTTGATTCCTTTAATCCGCAAAACTTTAAACGTTTTTTACGTAACGTAAATATATACCAAGTTTAATATCGTTACGGCTTTTAATTACTTACGTATCGCTTTAAGAAACGAATAAAAAATAACTTTTATAATTCGGTTCGGCTTATTCGAATACTTAATAACAAATTTCGGCATAATTAAAGTTCCGAACTTTTTTTAATATTATATTAATTATATTTTTTTAACCTTTTAAATAAATATATTACGGTTTATTTTAACGATATTTTAATATATAACAAAAATTAAAAAAAGCATAAAAGTTATATATATAAGGTATTACGTCGTTTTGTTAACGTAAGGTTAATAATAAATATCTGGAAATATAAATTTAACGTTACGAAAATATAATATTTAAATTTAATAATATTTATTAACGGTATTACTATAAATTCCGATAAAATAAAGGTTATTAGAAATAAAGAATTTTCGGAACGTTACGGAAATTATAACGCTTTTTCGGTTTCGCAAATTTTTACCGTCGGTTTATAAAAGGTTTTTCGTTAATTATTAAATTTTTTACCGCTTTAATAAATAAAGCCAAATAAATTAACTTATTTCTAAATAATATAAAAGCGGCGTTTTAACAGTTAAAAAATGCCTTTTTAATAACCTTAATATTATTTTATTACGATTTTCGACGACGAATAATTTTAAAAATTAACGTTTTCAATTAAATTTCGGAAAAAGTTTTTTTATAATATAATACGTAAAATATTTTGCGGCCGGTCGCCTTTTTTTCGGCTAAATATAACCTTATAAAATGCAATTACGAAATTTACGATAAAAAGTTATTAATTATTATTAAAGCATTCAAAAAATAACGTCCGGAATTATAAGAAACCAAAAAATTTATAAAGGTTATTATTAATTATAAAAACTTCCAATATTTTATTATTACGAAGCTTTTAAATTAACGTTAAATTCGTAAATCCGAATTCTTTAATAATTTTCGATTTTAGATAATTTATAAACCAAGAACGAAGGTTATAATCTTAAACGCCTTATTTCGTTAACCCGGTACGTAGCCGACAGATTGTAATAATATAGCTAACGACAAAATGGCATATTAATATAAGATAATACTTTTTCTCCGATCGGTAAATACCGCTTTTAAAAACGTATATTATTAATATTAAATAGTTAATAAACGTATTAATAAATAATGTTTATAAGTTGTTAACGTTAGCTAACGATATTTTGGTAACGTTAACAAATCCGGGTTATAAACGTTTTAAATAAGGTATTCGTAAAGCGTTTAAGGTTACGAAAATCGATTACGAAGCCGTATAAAAGCGTATTTACGTCCAAAATAAGTTATTTATCCTTAACGATAACGTTTTTAAATTTTAGATAATTTATTATAGCTATAACGTTACGTTTACGGGGCATTTTCAACGTTTTAAAACGTATAACCTATTACGGCGAAATTATTATTAGTTACGTTTATTCCGGAACGTAATTACGTTTATACAAAGTTATTACCTTTACCGTCGTATTAAAACGTTTAAAACGTTACTAACAAATTTTTTCGATTTTTTGCCGGTACCGTTCTGCCTATAAAATAATATATTGGTAAATTACGTTAACCTTTTTCCTTTTTACGAAAAGTTTGGGTATATTTATAAATATATTTTTGTAATCGTCGACCGCCTTATAAAAATGCGTTACTTTATATCCATAATAAACATATTTATAAAAAACCTGGTTAACGTTTTCGTTTTTAATGTATACCGTTTATATGGCATTTCGGTTACGATAATATTTAATTAAGGTATATAATTTATTTTTACGTTTTAAAAAAAATTAAACCGACGTTTAAATATTACGTTTCGTACTTTAATAACGTATTATTTGCAAATTAACGGCCAAACCAAAATAATTAACGGCCAAATCGAAATAATTAACGTAATAATAAAATAATATTTCCGGGGTTATTATTCTTTTATTTAAAACGATTAAATAAATTAATTTCGTTTAATTAAATTCGTTAATAATAATTATATATCGGAAATTAGTAACGTATTGCCATTTTTCGTTAATTACGGCTTTTATTTTATTATAAGTACAGAATCGTTACCTCCGGCAAACGCCTTTAAAACGATAACGTAATAAAATAAATATAATAATGCGATATATTATACGGATAAGTTAAAACGAATTTTTAAACGGGTTAAAATTTTAATAACGAAATTATAAAATAAGTATATAAAGTAGGTAAATCGATACGGTTTTAACGTTAATATTTTTACCGAAAAGGAATATATATAAATAAATATACGTTATATAAAGTCCGGCAAATGTAGCGATAAGTTTAGTAATAAATAAATAAACCTTTTTGTTATTATTAAAGTATACCTCCGAGCCGTTGCCTACGGTTATTAGCGTATTATAAGTTATTTCCAGTTTTTTATACCTTTTTAATTTAATGCTATAAATTAGGGCTTTGTGGCTAGGAAAACGTTAACGAAAAATAGAATATGCGTACGAAAGGCGTTATCGTTACGGATAATCAAAGTTAAAAGGGCGTTAAGTAACATTTTAAAAAAAATCTTAAATTCTAGGAATTTCCGATAAGGCCTTTAATATAAGGTTAAATAATTATACCCATACCGTCTTACATAGAAACCGGCCGAAAACCTGCAAAATTATAATTTCGATATAGCAGAATTTTATAGGAACAACCTTAACAAGCCGGAACTCTTTTATTAGTTTAAAACCTTGTATAAAGCTGTTAAAAATGGCTAAAGTAAACGAAAAAGATAAGGCATAAAACGTAAATACGTAATTTTCGTAAAAAAGGCGTAAAAAAGGTAGGGAAATTTTATTCAGCCGATACGGCGGCAATAATACGATAGTTACCATGGTTTGCTAAATTATAAAAAAAAAAAAAATTTACGAGCATAAACTTTATTAATATTATAAATACTGAAATTATAAATAAAATAACAAAATAATAATACGCTAAAATAATAACCACGTGATAATTACGTAACCTAATTATAAAAAAAATACGATATATCGATAACCTATAAATAACTAAAAATTATTAAGGCGTAAAAAAAACGACGCCATATCGACGGCCGCCTACATAAAACTTAGGCTTAAAATAACCGTAATAAATATCTCGTTTTTAAAAATATGCTTAATTAAAATTTATAGCTGGTAACTTTCATTACCAGGTACCAGACGGCATTTAATCGCCTTTTTTCAAAAATCGATTTAAACGTTAATTTAATAATATTACGTTAACGGTACGATACTGAAATGTATATTTTACGGTATATTTACGGCGTTACTAATAAGGCAAAAGTAATACATTTATATAAAAATACGGCAAATAATTACCTAAACGGAATAATCGGTAATACGTTTTTGAAAAAGATATTAATAACGTAACCAAAATTATAAAATAAAATTAATTTTTTTTTTAATATCCGTCGTATCGAAAGTAAAACGGTATATCTTTTTAACCGCCTCGAAAACGGTATATAGTCGGAAAACCGCATTATAAATTTCGGAACGAAAGTTATCGTTATATTCGTAAATTTCGTTATTATCCGCGTTAAAAATAATATCGTTATCGATATCGCGATCGATATTAAAATAAAAGTTAATTTATTTAAATAAAACCTTAAAGTTTAAAAAATTACCTTAAACGTTTTCCGCCGGCTCAATATTATGAAATTAATAATATGGACGCGTTATGGCGATATATAAATAATATTATACGCGTTAAAATTTATAAATTAACAAACTTTTCGACATTTAATACAAAATATATACTTATTAATAACGGCGGATATAAAACGATAACGGAATACCGGCATATAACTTTCGGCAAAATCGTAATTAAGGATAATATAACAAAAACATATTATATAAAAGCATTTAACGTATACGGACGTAACGTAAACGGTATTAAGTCGAAAAAATATTACGATAAAAATAAAAAAATAACGTAAAACGGTAATCGGAACCGGCAAAAAGGTAACGGAAAAAAAACGGAAAATAAACGTTATGGTATTATTTTAATAATAATACGACATCCTTAAAAGAAATTTTTTTTTTAAAAAGATTTAGTATTTATATAACGAAAATAATAAAAGGCGGCGACAAAATTTACATACGCGTTAATAACGCCTACGGCGTAACGATATTATCACCCCGTCCCCGAACCCGGTATCTTACCCCGCATTTCGACGCAGCATCCCGGCAACGGCTATAGACCGACTACGCGGCGCGCGCGTAACGCCACTTTTGTAACGTACCAAACCTGCAAATACGTTACAAAAGGCCTACGGTTCGAATCCGGAATAAAGCGGTTTACATTATACAGTTTTCTTATAAGCAGTTAGGGATAACTGCCTTAAAAAAAAGAAGCTACTATTACGGCACCAACGTTGCGGCTTAGCTAAGCAGCCACAACGCTATATAGGTACAGGCGTTCCGCGCCTTTAAGATAATTTCCTTCTTCTTCCTTCGTACAACAACAAAATACTTTACCCAGCCCTCTAAAAACGATTAGCGCCGTGACAGTTACGCTTATAATTATTTGCGCCCGGTTATATTATTCCGTTAATTATTACGTTTTTAATTATACGTATCCGGCCTTAAAAAATAATAAATTTAATAATTTAAAAATTTTAATAAAGTAATAATAAAATGTTAAAAGTAAAAGTAATAAGGAAAAAACGATATAACCGGTTAATTAAATGGTTAATTAATTCCTGATTTAAATATTGTTTCCGTTTGTATACAAGTTTTTAGGAGGGGGTAATATGACGGCATTAGCAACTAGGGCACGTTAAACCCCATTTTTGTATAGCTGATAGCAGCGTAGCCCTTGGCCTATTTAGGTCTGCCGTATAAGTGGCCATTCTCTTCCTTTTTCCTTCCTTTCTTCACCTTGGAATCTTTGTTTATAGCTTGCCAATAAACCAGCGTTCTGCTGTATACAATAGCCGTGACAATAATTACGTCTGGTAATAACAGATAATCGTAAATAATCTGGATAACCAAATTATAATTACAAGCTGGTATTATTTAAGTTATATAAATAATAAGCGTATATATATATTTATTTTGATTCGAAATATTCGAACTAGTTTAATTTATTTATAATGGTCGAGTTTCGTCGAGCCCGTCGAGCCAAGTTTTTTATTCGACTAGCTCGAAATATTAAAACCTATTTTTTCTATTGAATCTTCTTAAATAGGTTACGGAAGCCAAAACCTTTTATCGAAAATGTTTACATATTTTCCGACCGTTTAATAATAAATTAAATATTTTCGTTATAATACGATTTTTTTTAAGGTTTTACCTTTAAAAAATAATTTATTTATTATATCGTTTAATAAATATTTCTTTTATTATTATTTTGTTTTATAGTTTAATTATTATATTTAATTAAACTAAAAAGTAACGATTTTATTGTAAACGTAATAACGTTTTAATTTTATCGTAACAAATCAACCGTTTTGGTATTAATATATGTTTTAACCTTTTTCATTTTTATTAAAAATCCGAAAACGAGATTCATAGCATTTATTTTGATTTTGAAAAATGCTTTTATGTTTAAACATATTAATCTTTATAATTTCTTTTACTTTTTCTGATTTAAAATATTAAAAATTAATAAGTAAAAAAGACCGATTAAAATTTTAAAAACATTTTACCGAAAAACATCATTAAAGGTTTAATAATATTTTAACAAATTATTTAATGGTTTAACCAGGTTACGGAATTAAGAAAAATTATGACAAAAACGTAAAATCGAAATATTATATTAGGAAATTTAAAACATAAAAGCAAAAAAAATTTGAACGTTTAAAACGGAAATAAATATAATTAAAAGCCGAAAGGGTTATATTTATTCAAATTTCCTTTTTTATTAATTAATTTAATATTAAAGGGACGAATTAAATATTAGTAAGTAACGTAAACTGGAATTTTAACCTTTACGGTTTCGGCATTATTAGTAAAAGTTTTTTAAAAAACGTTAAACGTTTATAAAATCTTTTGCGGATTTTTAAATATTTTCGTAATTTAAATAATTTTCTTTTATTTCCGTATATTTAATATTTCTTTTCTTTCGTAAATTAGTACGTTTTTATAGCTTTTTATTTAGTTTTATAGGACTTTAAATTTAGATATTTTTCATAATTAAGTAAATTATTTCTCTTTCGAAAAAGATTTTTTCAATTTTTTTAATCATAATATTTGCTAATTGAATTATATACAAATTTAAGTTTTGTTTTTATTTCGATTTAACATCATTTTAACGTTAATTAATTTTTTGTAAAAGTTTTTATAAGGTTTTAATATAAAACTAAAATTAATAATTATTAATATAATTTTAATGCTAGTATAATAATCAGTATTATAGGTTAATTACCTAATTAATAGCTTTTCGATTTAAATATTATTTTTTATAATTAACATAATATTATAACGTGCTACATAAGCGAACGCAACATATAAGCGAACGCAACACTTTTTTAACTATTCCAACTATTTATTTTTAATTGTTCATTTTTTAATACCAACATTATAGAACGCCTTATAAAAGAAGCAAAAATAAACCTAGCTATTTAGGTTAAAAAACGAAACCCGAAATTTAATTACAAAAAGCTTGGTTTTATTTATAAAGTTTTATTTTTTGCCTTAATATACCGTTTTACCAATAAATGCGCCCGAACCGATATTACCTTTAATTCGCGGAAATTAACCTTAACCGATAAAAAATCGATTATCGACCGAATTTTTAACTTAAATACGTAAGCGTTTTTATCCGGTTTTAACATGTTAAAAATATGGCCAATATATTACTTACTTAGCGCGTTACGGAACGCGTTAAAGTTAACTAATCGTCGAACTTTGTTAAACGGCAAAAAAAAACTTTAAACGCGTTTAAATTAAAAATTTAATTATTAACGGGTTTTATCCGAAAATTTAAAAATATTTCGTAAATAATTCGAATTTGTTTAGGCTATAATCGTAAAATACGGTATTGCAAAAAATGATATTTATGACTTTAACAAAATTAAAGTTTTAATAAAGTTTTTTATAATAACGGATGTAATAATTATTAATGCCGAAAAACGTAACAAACTTAAATAAACGTAATAAAAAATAAAAAATGGGTTATAATTATTTAAACTATTAATTCTTAAAGTTAAGTTATACCGTTATTTATTATTATAACAGGGAAAAATTACTTAAAAATTTTGATAGCGAAATAACTTATTGCTAATAACTAATTAAAAATTTATATGAAATAATAATGGCTAAATAATAAATAAATTAGGTCTTAAATAAATTTAATATTTTAACAAATATATTTAAACGCGTACGAAAAATTCGAAACGTTTCCTTATCCTTAACGGCCACAAAAATTATTATTTAATAAAATTCAAAAAATATTACGTTAATTACGATATTATTACGCTTTATGTAGCTGCACATTTTACGTATCGGCTTTAAATTTTTAATATATCTTACTTTTTTGTTTTAAACGCGTTTATTCGCTATATATCGAAAACCTAATACGACGTTATTATATCCATATTATTAAAAAGGATTTTTTCGCCGGCTTTTACGACACGTTTAAAATTACTATAACGTCCGATAATATTAAATCTGGATTGGCGAAAACTAGCTTTATTTTATTTAATTTTAATCACGTTTTTTCCGAATTCGAAATTTTTTTAGTTATACTTATACCGACCGTTTCCCCGTTAACCTCCGTCGGTTTTATTTTACCTTTCGCAAAAACCCTTAAAAATATCCGTAAAGCAATAAAATAAGGACGATATTTACCAAAAAAAAAAATTGAAAATTATTAAGATAACTTACTAACAAAAATACTTAAATCGGTTAATTTTATAATAAAAGGTTATATATTACTGTTATATAAAGCCGCTTTTTTTCGGGAAAAAAACGTTTAATTACGTAAAACGAACCATATATTAAGCAAACGTCGGAAAATTAAAAAAAAACGTTTTTTAAAAAAAGAAATACTTATTATATAAAAGGAATAAATTTTTTTGGCCGAAAAAAAAAGGATGGTAAAAAAATATAGTTAATAACAGCTAGAAATAATTATCGCAAAAAGGTTAAAACTAAAAAACGGAAATATAACGTTTACGGCAAGCCCGGATATAATACGCGTATTTATAAACAAATTATAAATACGTTTAACGAAAAAAAAATCCCATTAATTTTAATTAATGCGATATATTATTATTAAATAATTTGAATTTTTTGTTACGAGGTGCCAAAAAGTGTTACGCTCGCTTGTGTGTTGCGCTTGCTTATGTAGCACGTTATATATATTTCTAATATTTAATTAACTCTTTCCGTTTATTCGTTTATTTGCAGTTTAAATTTGTTAAATAATTTATAATTTACATTAAGTTAAATTATCAATTTTTAACAAAATTTTAAAATAAAAGTTACATTCTTATTAAATGTAATTTTTGTTATAAGGCAAAAATAAAAGAACCTTGTAAATTAATTAACGATTCGGAAATATTATGGTAATATCTTTCTATCATTAATTTTTTAATATAAGAAATTTAATAATAAAATTAAATATAATGAAATTTTATAATTATTTTATAATTAATAATAGTTAGAAGTTTTCGTAAAGTTTATATTATCGTATTTTGATTTGGGCGTAAATATTATATTATGATATCACTCTTAATACGGGTAATTCTATTTTAAAAAAATAATATATTCGTTATAAAAATTTTAAGGTTTTGTAGATTTCTAAGTATTTATGTAATTAATATTTATATATATTTCGTATTAGATTTTTTAAAAGTTTTTTTAATATGTAAATTATGTTTATTCGTTATGTTTCGGGTAAGTTATTATTATTTTATTATATATATTAGTATATATAAACTAAAAAATCTTTTCTCGTAAAGATTTAGTATTATTATAAGTATTTTTCGAATATTTTATTATAAATTATTTATTATAGCTTAAATTTATGTTTTTTTAAGTTAAGTTGTTTATTAAAAACGTCTATTTTTAAATTTTTAAATTCTTTACGATAGATAATAGCGTTTCTGAATTTAGAAAGATATTCTACGTAACGTAATTATTTTCCGATTAATTTTTATATTATAAACAAGTATATAATATTTATATAATCCGTATATATTTTACTTTAATGTGTATTATTTTTAAAATAAGATTGAAATTTTTTAAAAGCGTAATAATAATTAAAATTCTTTTATCGTATAACGTGTTATACAAGTATTCCGAACGGATAAGTACTCCGCACGGTTTTTGACATTTTTTAATTACTGAACTTTAAAAGTTTTTTTAATATTAATAATATGGAACGGTTTATAAAAGAAATGAAAATAAATTTAACCGTTTAGGTTAAAAAACGAAACCCGAAATTTAATTATATAATATTTGATTTTATATATAAAGTTATAAAATTTACTTTATATAAACGATATATCGGTATACCTTTTTTTAGTAACTATGTACCCAAATTGCGAAAATTAACGCCGACTGAAAAAAATCGATTATTAACCGAATTTTTAATTTAAATACGGAAATGTTTTTTATCCGGCTTTGATATATTAAAGATATGGTTAATATATGACTTATTTAACGCGTTTTAAAACGTATCGGAATTAACTAGGCGTTAAACTTTATTAAACGGCAAAATAAATTTAAATACGTTTAAATCGGAAAATTAATTATTAACAGGTTTTATGTAAAAATCCAGAATTGTTTTAAGCTTATTCAGCTTATAATTACGAAATACGGCATTATAAAAAGGATATTTATAATTTCGACGAAACTGGATTCTTAAGAAGGTTTTTTACAACAACGAATATAATAATTATTAATACTGAAAAACGTAAAAAAATTAAATAAATATAAAAAAAAGTAAATTATAATTATTTAAGGTATTAATTTTTAAGATTAAATTATACCGTTATTTATTATTATAATAAGCAAAAATTATAATATGTTTTAATATTACGATGATTTATTGTTAATAATCGATTAAAAATTATATTAAGTAATAATAATTAAATAATAAATATATTATGTTTCGAATAAATCCAGCATTTTGTTAAATATACTTGGACGCGTACGAAAAATTCGAAATCTTTTTTCATTTTCAACGGTTACAAAAGTTATTATTTAATAAAATTCGGAAAATATTTCGTTAATAATAATATTATTACGCTTTATATAGCCGTGTATTTTTTATATTGGTTTTAACTTTTTAATATATTTTGTTTTTTTATTTTAAAACGCGCTTAATTACGATATATTAAGAATTTAATACAACGTTATTATACTTGTATTATTAAAAAAGATTCTTTTTCCGGCTTTTACGATACGATTTAAATTATTATAAAGTTCGATAATATTAAATCTGGATTCGTAAAAGCTGGCCTTATTTTATTTAATCTTAATAACGTTTTTTCCGAATTGGAGATTTTTTTAGCTATTTTTACCTTAACCGTTTCCTTATTAACTTCTGCCAATTTTATTTTATGTTCCGTGATAGTTTTTAAAAATATCCGTAAAATAATAAATTAAAAACGATATTTATAAAAGAAAATTAAAAATTATCAGGGTAATTTGCTAATAAAAATATTTAAAGCGGTTAATTTTATAATAAAAGATTATATGTTGCTATTATATAAAATTGTTTTTTTTTTTTCGAAAAAAAAGGTTCAATTATGCGAAACGAATTATATATTAAATAAACGTTTTTAAAAAGAAGAAATATTTAATATAAAAGAGATAAGCTTTTCTGGCTTAAAAAGAAGGGGGTGGTAGGAAAATATAATTAATAGCAGCTGGAGGAGGTCGTTATAAAAAGGTTGAAACGAAGGAACGGAAGTGTGGCGTCTGTAGTAAGCCCGGACATAATGTGCGTACTTGTAAAGAAGTTATAAAAACGTCTAGCAAAAAAGAATTCGATTAATTTGAATTAATACGATATGTTATTATTAAGTTATTTAAATTTGTTGTTATAAGGTGCCAAAAATAGTCCGGAGTACTTGTGCGTCCGGAGTACTTGTGTAGGACGCTATAAAGTAATTTAGTTCGGTTTTATATAGTATACAAAAATAAAAGGTAATAAAGTAAAAAGTTTTTGAATTATTTCGACATTTAATTATTATTTTTAAAACGAAATTCGAAATATTAGTTTTTAATTTAATTAATTGTTTTAAGTTATATATAATTAATATCAATTTATTAATAAAAACGTTTTGAATTTATTAGTAATTTTATTAATTCTTTTGATATTTAATTAAATTACTTCGTTTTTAGTAAGTTTTGTTAAAAACATATTCATTTTGCTAGTATTATATATAAATTCTTTATAATAATTAGCGAATTTTAAAAGTGTTTGTACTTTTTTAATATTAATAAAGTATATTTATTTTTAATTTTTGTAGACGTTTTATACTTTATTTAAATATATTTTAAAATAATAACATATTTTAGGTATTTTATTTTTTATATATAAAAAATACCATTTTCGGCGTTAATTAGAAGATTAACGTTTTGTAACGTTTAAAAGATTTTATAAATATATATATATATTCTTTTCATTTTCGAATAATTTAAAATACCGTCGAGATAATATACAACGAAAATGTTTAAATATTTTCGTAATACGGAATTAATTATTAATTGAAAAATAAAGGGTACGTTTATAAATTAAAAAAATATAATAAGGTATTTGAAAGATTATAAGGTATTACATAAACGAACGAGCTACATAAGCGAACAAGTCGTATTTTGGCATCTTGAAATAATAAATTTAAATTAATTAATAATAATATAGTATGTCAATTAAAATTAATCGGATTTTCTTTTCGTTAAACGTATTTATAATTTTTTTATAAATATATGTATTATATCCGGGTTTGCCGTAAATGTTATATTTCCGTTCCTTAATTTTAATTTTCTTAATACGATCGTTTTTAATCGTTATTAATACTATTAATTCATTACTTTTTTTTCGTTTTAAAAGTTCATTTTTTTTTATATAATAAATATTTCTTTTGGTAAAACTATTTATCTTTAATTTTATAACGTTATTTTTCTCGAAAAAAATAACTTTATATAATGATAATATATAATATTTATTATAAAATTAACCGTTTTAAATATTTCTATTAAGCAATTAATTTAATAATTTTGATTTTCTTTTATAAATATTATCCTTATTTTGTTATTTTACAGATATTTTAAAAAGCTTTCGCGAAAAGTAAAATAAAACCGGTAAAAGTTAACGGAAAAACGATTAACGTAAATATAATTAAGAAATTTTTAATTCGAAAAAAATATTTTTAAAATCGAATGAAATTAAATTAACTTTCGTAAATTTAAACTTAATATTATCGAACGTTATAAGAATTTAAAACGCGTTATAAGAGCCGGCAGAATAATGTTTTTAATAATATAAATATAATAACGTTATATTAAATTTTCGATATATAATAAATAAACGCGTTTTAAAAAAAATATATATATATATTAAAAAATCAAAGCCGATATAAAAAATACATAAATATATAAAACGTAATCGCGTTAGTATTAACGTAATATCTTTCGGATTTTTTCGAATAATAACTTTTGTAACCGTCGAAGATAAAAAAACCTTTTCAACCTATCGTACGTATCCAAATATCTTTATTAAAATATTAAATTCATTTTAAATTTAATCTGTTTATCATTTAATTATTATTATTTAAATTAACGTTTTAATTAGTTAATAATAAATTATGGTAATATTAAAACGTAAAGTAATTCTTTTCCGTTATAATAATAAATAATGATAAAATTTAATTTTAATATTAATAACTTAAATAATTATAATTTTTTTTTTATACTTTTTTTAACTTTTTATATTTTTCGGTATTAATAATTGTTATACCCGTTATTTTAAAAGGTTTTATTAAGAATTTAATTTTATCGAAATTATAAATATTTCTTTTACGAAATCGGATTTTATAATAATAATTCTAATAATTTTAAATTATTTGTAAAATATTTTTAAATTTTCGTATAAAATTTATTAATAAACGATTTTTCGATATAAACATGTTTATAATTTTTTTTTTGCCGTTTAATAAAATTTGACGCTTAATTAACTTCGCCGCGTTTTATAACGTATTAAATAAATAGTATATTAGTTATATTTTTAACGTATTAAAGCCGGCTAAAAAACATTTACGTATTTAAATAAAAAGTTTTTTCGATAAAAACCTTTTTTTCGGTTAGCGTTAATTTTTACGAATTAAGGGTATTATTAGTTGAGAAGTATCGACCGTAATATAGGGTTCTTAAAGTAAACTCGGGAATATTATATATACAATGTAATTTTTTAAACATAAATTTCGGGTTTCGGTTTTTAGCCTAGATAATTAGGTTTATTCTAGCTTTTTTTATAAAACGTTTTATATTGTTAGTATTAAGAAATTTATAATCAAACTTAGATAGTTAAAAAATTAAAAAAAACTTGGCTCGCTCCTTTATATTGCTTGCTTGTTTATGTAGTACGTTATTTAATTTTAAAAGTTATTTTTTATTCGTTATCTAGCTTAATATATATTTGGTTAAATTTTAAAAAAAAAAAAAATTAAAAATGTAACATATTTTATTTCGTATTAACGATTTTTCATTTCAATATTTAATAATAATAAAGTCTTATTTTCGATAATAATAACGTTAAATTGTTTATAATTTATGACGAATCGCAATTTTCCCTTTTTTTTTCATTCCGAAAATTATTACATATCTTATTAATAACTCTCACGTTATATATAGCTTTTTTTAGTTTGTTTTCGAGGTAATTACGTAATATCTTTAACCTTATTTAGTGTAGATTATAAATAAGCTAAAATGTAGTTATTTTGTTAGTTTTAAGAATTATTTTATGGTTTTATTTATTATAGGGTAGTAATTTTACTTTAAGGTTTTATTTTAAAATAATTGCTTATGTTTATAATATTTTGATAATATTTTAAAAAGTTATTTGAGTAGCTTTTTGGGTTTTAATAATAAGTCGTTATTTATTTGCCGAAATTACGGTTTAAGGTTTGTAATAATGCGCTATATTCTTTTGGTATATTTTTTTGTTTATTCCGTATTCTGTCCTTTTAGGTGGTAAGGTTTTTATTATGTCCTTATGTTTATATTTGTTAACTTTATTAATTAAATATTAAAATTTTACGTTGTTTATATTATATATATTAATAAAAAGTAAAATAAAATTTATTTAATTAATTTTTTAATTGATTACGGAGTGATATTATTTTAATTATAATAATTCGAGAATTATATCGTAATTTCTTATTAAAATAATATCGAAATTAATAGTTTCTTTTCGATAAAAGTTTTAAAGTATTTAATTTTGCGTTTAATTTATTCGTTATTATAATTAAATATTTGATTTTCGGCATTTTCGACTTTACAGAGATCTTTTTTATTTCGTTATAGTAGTTGTAGCTTATTTATTATTTCCGGGGTAATATAGTTTCCCTATATAGCTCTGAAATTTATTATTATGGTATATTATTTTTTTTTCCTTTAAATTTGTACTTATATTATAATTAATTCGTTTTTTGCTCTTTTTATTATGTATAAAGCCTTTTTAAAGTATAAATATTAATTTTTATTTTTTTGTCAATTTAAGACTTTTTATAGGTGGCGTTGGTTTTTTCGATTGTTTTTAAGCCTGATAATTCGTTTTAAAAGTTATTCGTTTAGTTTTTGTAATTGTTGTAAGTATTTGTCTTGCCGGCGTAACCTAGTTTCCAAATAATTGATTTACTTTTAGAAGGCTTTTTCAATCACATATTTTGGTTTTAAGATTTCGTTTCCGTAAAAAAAAAATTTTTAAAGTAAAAAAAGAAAAAAAAAAAAAGAATTTAAACGGTGCGTCGTTTTATTAGGTTTTCGATAAACGTTAATAGAAATTATAAATCCCTAATTATTTTTTGGTAATATTTTTTTTATTATCCTTTAAATAAATTTTTTTTCCTTTGATAATCGTATTAATCGTAATTGTAAAAGGGGTTTTTTATAAGGCAACTTTTTTTCCAATTAATTTTTAAATATTATTAATTAGTTAATTTTGTTTTAAGTCGTTCCTTTTCGTAGATATCGGTATTATTTTTGGTTTTTCGAGTTATCGCTTAGTTAATCGGTAAAATTAAAGCTTTGTTATTATATTCGTATAAACCGTCGTATGGTATATTTTTTGTAGTTTTTGTACGTTCCGTATTAAGGTGGTTTATAATTAACGGCGTAAAGCTTTTTGTATCGATTAGGCTTTTCCGGGCATATGTTTTCGTTTTATTTTCAATACTTCTTTGTTTAACTATTAAATCTTACCTAATGGTTTTTTTTTGTCGTTATTATAATTTAAAAAATAGCTTATATTTTTTAAGATTTTTTCTATTTTTTATGTTTTTAAAATTATTTTAAACCGGTTAATTTAATTAAAATAGTTTTTTTAACTGTTATTTAAAATAATCTTTTAATCTTTTTTACCTTTAATCGTATTTTTAGTAAAAGATTATAATTATTTCGTTTGCGAATTATATTAATTTTATTTATGGTTAGTTTCTTTCCGGTATTAACTTTTAAAAGTTAAATTTATTATCGTAATTATTTTTGGCTTTTATATTATCGTATAATATGTTTTTATTTTCCGTAATTACAACAAATAATTAAATTTTTTAAATTAAATAGTTTTTCACTTTACAAATTTTAAATAAGCTCCGTAAATACTGAAAATAAATCGTTTTGTTTTTGGTTTATTTTAAAATATTTCAATATTGAAATAAAAAGGGTTTTTTGTTATTTTTTAAATTATCGGTTATTAATTTTGATGGCCACGGCGATATACTTATTAACATTTATAATTCGGTTTTCCTTAATAAATTCGTTTTTAACGCTTTTTCTTTATAAAATATATTAATTATTAAATCGTTTTCGTTATTTCCGTATCTGGTTTTGGCGGCTAAATCTTTATATATTATAATATAATTAAATGATAATTTTCTTTTCGTAATTAAAAAAATGTTAAATTACGTTTCGTTTTTCGTCCGGATTAAAAAAATATTTTGAAAAAATACTTCGAAAAATTATTTTCGAAATTAATATAATATTTAAACAAAGTTTTAATAAATTCTTTTCGGATTTTTTATTTTTTAAATAGTTTCGTATAATAAATTTAAACTAATTTCCGGCGTTTTTAATAAAGCAGGTTATTATAACAAAAATTCAATTTAGCGAATTCTTTAATTTTAGGAATTAAAGGTACGTTTTGATCTTAATAAAAAATATCTAAACGTTTTTTTATTATAGAATTCGGGTTTTTAACTTTAATTTTGGTAATCGTTATAATTAGTTTTTGGGCTTTAAATTAGCTTTTAAATTATTCAGTTTTATCTTTAAATCTGGTAATTTTTGTCTAAAGTTATTAAATAACGTTATTCAAAATATTAGTTAATATAATAATAATATTTAATAATATTTAAAATTTAACGGTACTATTAAATAACGCTTATAACTTATAACAGTTATAAGCGTAATTAATTATTAAACTTAATTATACGGTTTATATTAATAATAATATTTTAAAATTTTAAACAAAAAATTAATAATTACGTTTAATAATAATAAATAACCAAATTATAATTTTAAATTAATGTTATTTTAGTTATAAAATTAATAAATATATATATATACTTATCTTAGCTCGAAATATTCGAACTGGTTCGATCCATTTATAATAATCGAGTCTCATCGAGCCGGTCGAGCCACTTCCTTTATTCGACTGGCTCGAAGTGCCAAGATCTATTTTCTTTATTAAACCCCTTCGAGCCGCTCACGTAAGCCAAGACCCTTTATCGGAGATGTTTACACATTTTCCGACCGTCTAGCAATGAGCCAAGTCCTTTGGTCATAACACGAAGGTACATTTAGCATCACTCATAATAAAGTCGACATATCGGTTAACGCTGGACAGCATGTCAGCACGTTCATCAACTCGATTCGGGACCATGATGACGCCGTTGGAAAGGTCGAATGAAGAGAACGCTTCGCCAGCACGCAACTGTAACGGCGGATCAGGTGTACGACGACTTTGTTGCGAATTTCGAGGGAAGGATACGGAAAAAGGAGGAGGAAACAGCCACAACGAGAAGCGACAACGGTAGGATAAGCCTCCCTAGGACAAGAACGGTCAGCCGCTTTACTTCATCTATGGTGAGTACGGACATATGGCGAAGGATTGCCCGAAAATGCTAAGCGTAGCGCTGAATTCGAAGTCAGCTTCATCCCGGAAGGGCTTCAGGACCTGTACAGGAAGAAAGGAGTGATTTTTTGATGGTTTGAGGGCGCCGGCGACGTCTGAATGGCTTCATGGCAACCCTAGGGCCATTAGGGCGTGTCGGCAGTTATAGTAATTTTCTGGGGGGGGTGTTGGAGGGAACAAAGGGGCTTTAATTTGTAGCCCTAGGATTGCAGGGACAATGGAGCTGAAGGCTATATGTAGCTGCTCCCACCCCCAGTTGTAGATGAGTGACCCAGGGCAGAAACAGACAGCAACCGAGAGGCCCCCAGTCTGAAGAATTGCAACACTTTAATTGGTAAGCTTTAACCTCTATACCATTATTACGACATCCACGTTATCAAGTACCATAAACAATAATCTCCAAATCCTTTAACAAACTTGATTACTTAGCTAGTTGCGACATAAATTCTACATCAACCTTTCGCCTTAAAGTGCCTACCAAAGCTCACAGTAATCGACTTACTCTTCAAGCCCGCCGTTTCTTTTCTGTCGTTGGTCCACACTTCTTTTCCTCTTCCAGGCTTTATCTTTTTTCCTCATTCCCCAGAGATCTCAAGATTCGCCGCTTCGGTTTCCCAACTAACCCTGAATCGGAGATTCGCTGTCGCCTCTTGAGCCAAAACGCCTGCATCTTCTCGAAGTATAAGCCAATAATTATGGGCATGGCATCTAGGGTACTCAGTTTATCGCGTTATTTGGATGTCAAAGTCGCTAACCTTCAACTGCTGCGATGCGCCCGACCGTACAAGCCTGCCGTAAGGCGAAGTTGCTCTTAGTCGCTGTGCTCGGCAAAGGCCGAAGCACCAAGAGGATACCCCAAGGGGACGTGACGGCTAAAGCTGACCCAGCTTTGGGGGACAGAAATATAGGAATTCTCTAGTAGAAAGGCAACAGCAAAAGTTGAGGAGACTTCCGTGGCCGTTATAGGAGGCTCGCGATCTATTGACGCCGGTGTAGCTGGAGACAGAATCAGAACAGTAGTTAATCACCTCGATCTTTTTTGTGAAGAAATGTCTATCAACCCCTTGCGCCTTTATATGGATTGAGCCCGCGGTTGGAAGGGCCCTCAAGATAACCGATTATTATATCATAGATCCTGACCTGCTATTTGTCAAGGCGGTTATAGCCCGGTCAACGAGGCTACCGTATTATCTCGATATTTTCTACGATCTACTAGATAGATACTATTCGTATCGAATACTCGGCTCACCTTCAACCAAATGCTCGGCCCTCCTTCAGGCTGTCCATAAGATTACAGGACCAATAAGCCCGAGAAACATTCGACTTACGTATGTGTCATCGTAAGTCCATAGTGGCTGCAGAGATCTTGTAGATCTGGATAGATATTTAGAAAAGTGCGATTTTTCATGGAATCAAATAAGCAAACTCTAGCCGATATAGTGTGATTTTTTATGTCTCCAAACGCCGCAATACCAAACAAACATGTCAGTCTGCCGCAATACCTCTTATGCCTGCTGAAGCTCAAGGTGAAACGAGCGAAGGATGCTGTCCGTGTCGTCGATGGCAAGAGGACGGATATCGGCCATTTGCTTGATCTTGGCAGTGCTGTTCGTCTTTCGTCAGTACCCAAAAGGTAGAGTCTCTCAAGCAACTAAACTTACACTTCCTTGACCTGGTCATCCGTCATGTGTAGACCCAGCTGGTCAGCTCGGTTGCGTACGGCATTCCATCCAGTTCTAACACATTAGTCTTCTTATCGCAAGATAGAACGGATGTTGACTTACATGCGGCTGCTGATGGACACGTAACGGGAGAGGCCAAAATCTTCGGGAGATATGATCTCATAGGTCTAAACGGGTCAGTTTCTAGGTCTACTATGCCTCACACGATGTACTGGCAGGCGGCCTTACCGAGGGGTTGGCGAGGATGGCCTTAGCGTGGACACCTGCTTTATGGGTGAAGGCGCAGAAGCCGCTGAAACACAGTCAGTTTCAGAACAGAAGAAAAAAA
>QJOA01000794.1:0-27159 GCA_004155915.1 Monosporascus sp. CRB-9-2 | reverse complement strand
CCGTTTTTCGTAATAAGGTATCCGTAATAACATTTTTTTTACCAGGTTAATATTAAAAGGTAATATCGAAATTAAAAAGAAAATTAGTTTATCGGATTTAATACGTAAAAAAAAACGTTTATTTGTAAAATATAATAAGGTTTAATAATTAATAATAATAAGAAATTTTATTTTTAAAGTTTAAAATAATAATATTCGAAAGTTTAAATTATTATAAGTAATTTTCGGTTTTAAATAAGATATGTTTTTTTTTGCTGGAGTTATAATTTTCGAAAAATATTTTATAAGTTTTTATTCGTTATTTTTTTGTTATTACCAAATAATATTTTTAATTACGTTACGGGATATATTTATTTTTATTTTAATCGGTCGGTTAAATCGAAAAAAGATTAAAATTAAGGCTTTATAAATAAGCCGTTTTATTTTTTCGAAATTTTTTTTTATTTAGGTTTTATTACGAAAAGAATATTTTTTTAAATAAATGGTTTAATGGTTTAGTTATATTATTTTTATAGTAATAAAATATTTGTACGTAATTATAAAATTTTATAAATAAACGGATTACGATACGGTTATTAAAATTTTCGAATTTTATTTTTAAATTATTTTAATTTTGGTTAAATCGATAAAAATATTTATGTTTATTTTTATAATAATACCGAAATAATTTTTTTAACGTTAAACCGGAACTTTTTAATATATTTTTAAAAGTTAATTTTATATAGCCGGTAAATAACTTTTTTGTAATATTTTTAATATTTTTTTTTAAGGCCGGAATAAATTAATACGTCGTCGGCGTAAACGTTTATATAATAATCGAAAAGTTTATATAATTAGGTATTAATAAACGATTATTATTAAATAAGGTTTATTTTAAATCTAAATAAAAATATTTTTTAACGGGTTTTAAATATTATTAAATATTTTGATTTAATAACGATACGAAATTTATAAAATGTTTAAATAATATCGATTTTAGTAAAACGTTTAACGTTTTAATAATTAAATATAATACCGTTAAATAAAGAGGCCGGAATAAAGTAATTTTTTAAATACTGGTTTTTTTAATAGTAATCGATATAAAACTAACGTTCCGACGAATAAAGTTTTAAAGTAAATAAAATTAAAACAGTATTTTTTCGTATATATAATTTAATAAAATTTATTTTTAATAATTTATTTATTACTTTTTTTAACGGAAAGTATTAAATAAACGTTTTGTAAATAAAAGGTTCAAAAGCGGGTATCGGCCGGTTAAGTTTTAAAATTACGTTATAATTAGGTCGAAAGTTTAAAAAAATATTAAAATTTTTAAAATTTTTTTTTTTTAAATAGGCGAAAAGTTTTAATAAAAATTTCCGGATTCGTTTTACGTATTCCGGATTTTTATTTTCGGGAAAAAGGATTTTTTGGCCGTTATATATCTTCCATTTTTATAAAGCGGTTACCGTTATAACGTTCGATTTTTTATTTTTTTAAAAAAATAACTTTTTAAGGTAACAGGTATTTATTTTATCGTTTTGTACGGGGGTCGGTTTTTAACTTATTTATTAACAAGGCGATAATTACGTTATTTTTAGCAGTTTTTATAACGGAAATGGTCGGCTTAATATTATATACGTTTAAAATTTTTTTTTAATTATATTTAACGGAATAATAAATACGGGTATTAAGATAAAATCGTTTTCGGGTTTTTTTTATAAACGTCGAAAAATTTAATATTATTTATCGGCTTTTTTTATAACGTAGTTACGGCGGTGGACGTCTTTTTAAATTTTAAGGTTAACGTATTTATTTAGTAAATATTGGGCTAAAAGTTTAATCGCCGGTAAGAACTTGGCTAAAGTTGGTAAGTTATCGGGTTAAATAATATTTTTATTTTTGCAATTTAATAATAAATTATATTTTTTTATTTAATCGAAACCGATAAAAATATCGTATTTAATATTTATAATTTGGAAAATTTAATCGGGAAAATGTTATTTATTAATTTCGAATATTATAATTATTTAAATTTTTATTTAACCGGCAGGTTATTTTCGGTAATTTTATAATTAAATTAATTTTTTTAACCGGATAATACGAACTTATAATCGTTTTTTTATTTATTTAATAAAAAAAAGGTTAATAAAAAGTTAAGTTTATGTTCCGATATTATAAAAAACGATAATACGTAAGTTAATTTTATTTGTTTAAATTTACGTAATTTTAATAAAAGGTTTATATTTTTTAAAATTATTTATTTCCGTTATTATTAATATAAAAAAAATTATCGAAAAATTTTCCGACGGTTTTATTTTTTTTCCGATTTATTGAAGCTAAACAAATTTTTATTGTTTTTACCGTAATAACCTTTTTTTTTATTAAGGTAGTCGTTAACTTTATATCCCATTTTGCTATAATTAAAATACGTACTAACTTTTTAATAAACCTTTTTTTTTAATTTCCGATAAAAACTTATTAATATTATCCGAAATCTTTAATTTGCCGGAATTATTATTTAAATAAAGTTTTTTATTTTTGTTTTTCGATTTATTAAGGTTATATAATTAGAGCTTACGTTTTTGTTAACGTTTTTTATAAATAAGCTGGTTGTTGTAAACGGTTATAATAACGCGGTTACAAAACTTTTTGTAAATAACGTTAAAATTACGGCTATCTTTAAAAAGGCGTAAATCGAAATTTAAGAAAATTTATTTTTATTCGTTTTCGCCGATTTTAACCTTTTAAACGAAAGTATTAAACTTAAAAATAAAATTATAAATATTTTAATTTTTGCCGGATTTAAAGATAAAAGTACGGAAAGTTTTTTTAATAACGAAAATTTAATTCGGGTTATAATACGATAATTTTAATATTTAAATTATTTCGGTTACGTAAAAAAAAAGTTATATAATCGATCGGTAACGAAGTTTTATTACTTATTCGGTTTTTTTTTAAAAAAAATTTATTAAATAAATTATACGGATTTTTTCGTTCCGAAAAATCGGTTTATTTATTTCGAATTTATTTATAATTTTACAGATTTAAACGTAAAATTTCATTTTGTTACCGTTAAATTTGGTTAAGTCGTTAATATAGGGTTTTTCTTTTCGGTTATAATTAAAATTTACGTTATTAACTTTTACGAATTTGTAAAAAGCGGGTTATATTGTTATACTGGTAGGGTAAAATGTGCTGGTATTATCGAAAGCGTTATTAATTATATTTTTTCGGTAAGGGCGGTCGGCGTTGTCGAAAGGGGTGGGGGAATAATGGCTTTATTTGGTCTAAAGGCGAACGATTTTATTGCGGAGTTTTTGGAGTTTTCTCTAGATATCCTGGTTATCGTTAGCCATTTCGTCGATTAGCTGCCTGTTAGGGTCGGTTCTTGAGTAGTTATAGTCTTGGTCGTTTTGGTTTTGGTTTAATAAACCCTTTATTTTTACGGATTCGGTTTCGTTTTGCGGTACGTCGTTTTCTGCATTTTGGTTTAGGTTTTAATAAAATATTTCGTTTTTTGCACTTTTAATTTAACTTTAATTGATCTAAATCGCTTTAAACGTTAATTAATTGATAAGTAATTTTTCCTAATAGATATCTAGTTTTAATGTTAGTTAATTTAGGTTTTGGTTTTGGGTTTGGTCTGGGACGCGTTATTTTTCGTCGTTACGTATTAACGTAAAAGAGGTATAGTGCTTTATTTATTAATCGCTAAGCTAACGAGGAAGGGAATAAGCTTAGAATAATGTTACGGCCAGCGAAATATAGCATAATAGTTAATTTATTAACGTTATAAACGAAAATTTTAAGCTGAAAAAAAGAAGGAAAGAAAGGTAAAGTTATAAAATACGTAAAGATTTATAAATGTCCTTATTTTTTATGTGGCAGGTGGCTAGTTCGTGTAGCAGCTGTTAGCCCTACGTAACGGTTGCCAGCCTTCCGGTTTGATCTTGGTGGCTGCCGTTATAATTTACTTGTTATTTTATTATTTTTCCGAATAATTTTATAACGTATACTTAAAACTGTTTCGATTAATCGTATTATTTACGAAAAAAACGTTATTTTAAATATTCAATAAATCTTTGCCACCGAATTATAACGTTAACGTTTTAATACCGATTAAATATAATATAACTAGATTTATTATTTTATAATATACGTTACTAAAATTTAGATTAAATTATATAAATTTAAATATGATAAATAATATATCGGGTTACGTATTAATTATAATGTATAAAATAAAACCGATCTTTTTTTTAATATTTATTAATAAAACTTAAATAAATTAAGTTAAAATTCGATAAAAATTTAACTTTTATTATAAATATTTTTAAAAAATTATTTAATTTTTAAAAAAAATTAAATCAATTACTTATTTATAAAATCGAATTAAAATAATTAAATTTTTTATTCGGTTTATTTTTAATTACTTCGATACCGAAAAATTATTATAAATTTTTACTCTTTATAAAAATATATCATTTTTATATTTATTATATTAATTAATAAATAAAACCTTAATTTCTTTTTATAATATACTGAAATGGGACGGGGAGAATCGGTCCTGATCAGTGCATAATCGAAAAGCGTGTCACGAGTAAGCCCAGGGTTCAAGAGATAATAAAGGCAACGTAAGCTGTATTCTGGTATTAAGACCAGTATAAAGCAAACTATGGATGATAAGTGGTAATGTTCTCGGGGTTAAGCCCGGCGAAAAAGAACCGCTAGAAATATATAGGGGCTGCTGACTAACTGATCAATCAAGCCATATATCCGACCCTGCACCCTGCTTTATTTTAACCTTCTTTTTATAAGATAAAATTGTTTTTAATTTATTTTAAAAAATAATTAAATAAAAACTTAACGTAATTAATTCCCAACTTTATAAAATATATATAAAACCTATTAATTAATTTAATTAACGCTTGCGCGGTTTATTTTCTAACTTTTTTAATTTAAAACTTTGTTTTTTGCGTTTAGTTAAATTTTTGCGTTATTTAGCTTTTTTTCTTTCCTTTTGTACCTTATCCTTTTTTTCTTTTTTAACGATTAAGGTTTTGTATTTAGGCTAACCAGGCCAACCTTAAGGGAAATATGGTTCCGGTCGCTATATTATTATTTCATAGGTATTTCCTATTTATCTGTACGGTATATTATACCGGCCCTTTATTATTACTTATGCTCGTTAATTACTTACGGCCGGTTGAGGTTTATATTTCGGTTCGAAAGTAAACTTAAGGGGTTATGTCGGTTATATATGTTTAGGACGAATAAACTGTAAGGAAAATATCGAAGTTGCGGTAATTTGTAAAATCGATTTTTTAGGATTATTTTTTTTTTGATTAAAGGGAATTATGTTTAATTGTTAATTATTTTTAAAACTTAAAGCTTTATTAGTATTTGGCTTTTTATTGTTATTGCTGGACGGGGATAAAAATTTATTAAGCCATAATTTTACGGGCCTTAAAATATTCTTTTATCTTAACGTAAATTTAAGGTATTTTTTAATCGTTTTTTCCATACTGTTTAGTATAACGCCTTTTTCGTATGATATAAACTTACTTTATTATTTTAAGTTACGAATAATAAAGTAAAACGTGTAAATAATTTATAAACCGTAAATTTAAAATATATTTTAGGATAATATATTAATGATCGTTATACGTATAGGCGGGTTTCCGAATATTAAATTTTCTTAACCTTTTCGATATTTTTGCAAAAATAACTTAATACGTTTTTCGGACGGATAAATATTAAAAAATATAATCGTTTTTTTTAATCGGATATATAATATATTAACTTAATAACCTTTTTTTTGTTACTAACTGATATCTTAAACTAAGTAACGGATTAAATATATTTAAAATTATAAGCCCGAATTACTTTTTTTGTTTTATTAAAAATAATAATAGCTTAATTTTTATTAATTACCTTTCCGGCTTTTGGAATAACGGTTATAATTCCGGGTAAAGTATTTATAACGATTATTTAAATGATTATTA
Organism: Monosporascus sp. CRB-9-2; assembly: GCA_004155915.1. Lineage (NCBI taxonomy): Eukaryota > Fungi > Ascomycota > Sordariomycetes > Xylariales > Monosporascus > Monosporascus sp. CRB-9-2. Next base: position 21,172 of record QJOA01000794.1, on the reverse strand, counting down.
TAATATGTTATAATCGTAAATACTTTTTATTTTGTATAATTATTAAGGTTTACCATAATCCGGCCGATATTACGTTATTTTAAAATTTATTAGACCATAAAGGAAATAAAGTAGCTTTTTGTTATGGACGGGTATTACTTTTATTATATAAGGTAATAAAAATAAACCGATTAAAGTATAACTCCGGGTTTAATATTATAAGGAAATAAAAAGTACGGTTTTTATTATGCATTTTATATAATACGCGGTTTATATTATCGATATCTTATATAAATATATTAATAAATTAACTAAAATTTCCAAAATATAATATATTTAACTTTTTAAATCTTTCGTTTTTACTTTATATAATACGCTTTTTGGACGACGATATTATAACTAGTATTAAATTAATTAAGATATGTAGGTACGATTAAAACGATATATAATAATTAAAAGTAATAATAATAATAAATAAAAGTAATATATAATATGCAGGTATATATAGATATAAATATATTTATATTTAAGTACAAATATATAAAAATGTAAATAAATTATAAATATTAAATTATATAAATACAGAAATTCGTTAAAAAATAATACCGAATTATGTACGTAATTAATTAGGTACATATAAGGCTAATATATTAAATTTTGTCATAAAAAACGTATATACCAAAAAAATTCCTGATAATTTTATTCGATATTATATAAAGGGGGATATAATCATCGGTACGTTTTTTTAATCGGTTATATAGTTATTTCTGTACCCATATTTTTTTTATAACTTTTTTCCCATAAATTATACCAACTTTTTCCTTTTAATTATATTTATTTTTAAAACTTAATATATACCCAAATATATACATAATTATTCCCGTTATTTTAATTAATCTATTATAAATTCTTATAAATTATTAAACTTATATAACATTTAAAGTTTTCGTAAAAATACAAATTTAAATAAACTTATCGACCTTATAAAAAAATCGTTTATTAAAGAATAATCCGGACCAGGTAATAAGTTATTAAGTTTTGATAATATCAAACCCGTCGATCGCAAAATTAAATAAAATATACGTAAGTTCGAATATATTTTTATTTAACGTCGTAAGGTTCTGATTATATTAAATATAATTATATTTTCTAAACCTATAACTTATCGTACCGATAACGTTTTAATTATTAATCGGAATATTAAGCCTTTATATAACTTTAGTAATATCCGTAAACCTTAAAATTTAATATATCGCCGGGTACTTATTTACGAATTAACTTTTTTTTTAATATAAATTTTATAATACAGCATTTAATTAAAATACCTTATTATTTAAAATACCGGTTATAAATAATTTATAATTTTCTAAACCTTAATCTTTTTAACATATATTATTATTAATCGAAATAACAAAAAGTTTAATACCTAGCTTAATCCTAAATACTATTAAGTAAATAACCGGTAGCCGCCGATTAATATCGGTTATATCTTTATTTCCTAAAATATCTTAACCTCGTAATATTATTTCGGGGTTTTTATTAACAGCATCGATAATTCCAGCAGGTTCGCGTATTATTAATCGGCTCTCTAGGCCCATTTTTAAGCATTAAAATATTACGCCTTTTTAACCTTTAAATCGAACGTTAACGAAAATTGGCTTAATTTTGGAATAACCAAAATATTATACATTATATAACGTTTAAACATATTAAAATAAATACTTTTTATCCTTTATATTATTTTAACGAATTTTTATTAATTAATACAAAATATTCGGGATTATATCTATTAACTTAATCGGCGGTTTATTTACCGGTCGGTATATACGATGGCAAATTAAAGGCGAAAATTTTTAGGTAACAGCAAATGCTTAATTTAATATAATCGCCATATTTCAAAACAAAAGTAAAAAGTTACCGTTTTATCCTATATACGTCGAAATATTTCGGGCCGGGCTTACGGATCCTTTTATATCTTTATTTACCAAAAACTTTCGGTATATTATTAATTTATTTATTTAAATTTTCGAAATATTTAATATTATCCCGTATAAGCTATATAAATAACGACATAAAATATTAAAGTAACCTAATTAATATAATATGTACTTATTTTTTAAATATTAATCGATTCCGGAATTTCATAAAGGATTTTATAATAATTATGTCCGATTTATCGAAAGTTATAATTATATTTTCCGGAATAATCGGTTCGAAAATTTTAAGGCAAGCTATAAACGATTACTATAAATTAAAAAAGATATTTATAACGATATTTATTCGATTATAAAAATATTCGATAAAAATTAATTTCGGAATAAAATTAAAAAGTATATTTTGGATCCTTAATACCGGGCGAATATAATTAAACGTATTAATTATGAATAAGGTATAATGGATATTATATAAAATAATAATAAGTAAGGTAATAATAAGGCGTAATAAAATTTTTATATTTTAATTTTTCGTAATTAATCGCGTTAATTTTTTTAATTTTTTTAATTTGTTTGTTTCCGGTATATCATTATCGTCCACGATTACGTAACCTTTAAGTCAATTATTAAATATTTACACTTTAATATTTATTCTTATAAATTTTAAAACTTTAAGTTACCAATTTTTTAATAATTTAATATTAATAATATTAAAAATATCCGATATTTTATCGTAAAGTTAATCGGTAAACGGTTTCGTTTAATCATCTTTTTATAAATTAATCGGCTTTTAATATCCTTTTGTATTTTTTATAAATTATTTTAATTTATTAATAAAAAAAGTTCCTTATAACTTTATTTTATTAATTTTTTTAAGTAATAAATATTTAAACTAATAATATTATTAATTAAATACGGGCCAATCCAACGATATTTAAGCTTTATATTTTTAAATATATTTATATATCGGAACGTATTATATAATAATATCAGGTCGTTTATTTTTAAAAATTTATCTTTTATTTTATTTTTATTTTTTTAATTTGCCAATTTGGTAACTTTATAACGTTAATTAGCAATAACTTTAATAACCTTAATTATATCCTTAATTTTTCTTTTTAAAAACCAAATTCTTTAAATAATTAAATCTTTTTTCAGGATATTAAAATTTTATATCATAATTCTTTATATCGGCAGGATTATTTCGATCGATAAAAGCATTTTTTATCCGTATAATAGTTTATACGGGCTTAGGCCGTAACTTTTTATAATAATATTATCGGCGAAGACCATCTTAAGCAAAAACTTAACCTATCTTTTATTAGTACCATTTATTACTTTTATTAAAGCTTTAACGATCAGGACGTATCTTTTTTTAATTAGGCCTTATCGCTAGGCAGCATACGTAGTTTCAACCTTTCGCTAAATTCCGAATATATTATAAGTTTTAATCATTTCGCCCTTATTTTTAAAATTACCATTTATTTTAATTTTAATCGGAATACCGTATCGGTAAAAAATATACCTATTTAAAAACTTTTTAATCGCTATTAACATAATAAAACGCAAAACTTTAACTTCTAAATAATCGAACAATTTACACCTTATTTTAACCGTAACCTTATAACCGTTATTATTAGGCATAAACTAAATATTAATTACCTAAATAATAATTATATTAATAAGTTACGAAAAGCCGTAACTTTTTTCGAACCGTCAGTTAATTACCTTTTAATATTTTATATATACCCGTATTACTTTCCGAATATAGCTAAACAATCCGCGTTAATAATAAAAAGTTGCTATACGACGATAAATTAAATTTCGTTTCTTATAGTTATAATCCTTATAATATTACCTAATTACCGTAAATCGCTTTCGTTTAATATCGATAATTTTACGGTTACCGTATCGCTTATCCGCCTTACGTTATAAAATACCGTTTTAAATATAATATTTTAACGTTTTAATTTTAAAAACGGCTTTTTTTTTATTAAAGCTTTACGTAACCGATTAAAAAAAATTTAATATCGTAAAAAACCTAACGTATTCTTATAATTCCTTAAACCAGTTCCTAATAAAAAATCCTTACTTATCCGTTTTAATAAAGATTAAAATTATACCGGTTAAAATAAGGTTAAACCGAATAATATTTAATTAAATATTAATAAAATCATTAACTTTTCCCTCCTATTAATCGTTTAACGTATTAAAAGTTCCAAATAATTTTCGGAATAAACTATTAGCAGCTAAATTCTTCTTACCAGGAATATATTTAATTTCGAAATCGAATATCTTTATTTAAACGATTTAACGGGTAAATACGGTTCCAAATAAAAAGTTTAAGGAATTATTAATTTACGTTACTAATACCTTAACGTTAATTTTTAATATAAATCAAATTCCGTAAATATAATTTCGGAATTTTTTCAAAACCTTAAAAATAACTTAATATTTTAATTTATTAATATCGTAATTTAATTTAACGCCTTTCCAAGTACCACTTTTAAAACGTACGGGATATTCGATATTATTAATTATTTAATTAAAAATACCTTTAAAGCCGTTTTTATTCGCATTTATCTTTATAATAATTTTGCTTATAATAAAATTATAATTTAAAATAATTAAGGTCGGGGTAATAATAATCGCTTTTTTTAAATCCTTTATAATACGGTTTTAATTAAATTTTTAAACGAAAAGTTAATTTTTCCGGAATAAACGTATAAAGAGTTCGGTTTTAATAACGAAATATATAATAAAAATCCGGTAATAAATAACGATACCTAAAAAAGCTTTAACTTCCGAAATGTTTTTATATAATAAGATTTTTAGGATTTTTTCCATTTTAATTATATCCGGTCGCCGTTTATTCGTTCCGTAAAAAAATCCGATTATAACGGTTATCTTTTAATATTATTAAGATTTTTTCATATTAATCGATATACCAGCAAGCTCGTAATTAACAAGGGTTTTATCTATATTAACGATATGTTCGTACATAAATTGCCGAATCCCGGAAAAAATCTTTTCGTCGTTATATTTTATTTTTAAACCTTTAATATCGACGTCGTCGACAAATAGCCGGGTAATATCGGGTATTAAATTATTAAAAATCCTTTTTATTACGCGGCAAAAATAAGCTATAAAGTTAATAAATTTTATAAATATATTAATATATTTAAAAAATCCCAAAAATATCGCAAAAATAATAAGATCTTTATTAATAAAGGTTAATATAACTTAATTGTAACCGGAAAAGAAATTTATTAAAGTAATTAACGAATATATAACAAAATCCGCAAAAAATTTGTCGTAGTTTTTTGGCATAAAGGTATTTTATAAAGTAACAACGTTTAATTTAGTAACAAAATTAATTAATCGTAAATTACCGTCCTTTTTTTCGATAAGAAATTAAGCATTTTTATACGCGGCGTAAAATTATTCGAATATTTTTCGTTAAATACGTATTCGTAATATTTCGATTAATTTATTTTTAAAGTTAGCCGGCATTATTATGCCCTTAATTTGTTATACTTTATAAAGGATTATTCGGATTTTATAATCTGGCGTAATAATTAATTTAATTTTGCTATAATTTTGCTAATTTTAGGTTAAAATAACCTTTTTGTAAAAAAGTATTTTTTTAAATAAGGCCTTTTTAATACGGTTAAATTTGTTACTAAGTTAATTAAAAATAACCTTAATTTTTTCCTTAATAAATCGAGTACTTCGTAATATAATAATAAACTTAGAAAATAAAATAACTAATAATATACCAAGTTTATTAAGTTTTTTTTTACTTTGATTAATAATTTTCTGAACCTTTTTAAATTCCTTAACTTTCCAGTTTAGGTTTTTAAATAATATTAATCTATCTGGTAACATATTATCGACTAAAACCACTTTTTTCCATTTTGGCTTATATATCGTATTAATTTATACGGTCCGATTATTATTAATTTTCTGTTATATTTCGTTTTATAATATTTTATATGAGGTATATATAAGTTCTTTATTATCAAATTGGTTTAAGATAATATTTTCGGGTTCCAGCTTATTACTTATAATTTCCTAAATTATTTTAAGGTTTTAATTAGCATATATATTATTAATCAAGAAAATATAAAGGTTTATAACGTATTCGTCCGTATTTTCGCTTATAAACCTGCTTTCGTTAATAAAGCGGCCTATTATTTTACCGGCTGTTTTTTTTTAGGCTCCTTATTAATACGGATATTACGCGTAACTTTTTTAATAAAAATTAAAAAAATAATAATTTTTAACGGGCCAAACTTTAAAGTTCTTTTTATTACGTCCGGGTCCATATTTAACGTTATTTTCGATTTGGCCATAAAGTTAAATCTTAATATTAATAATTACGTAACGTAATAATTATTAATAACAAATAAAGGAATAATAATTAATCGGCCAGCTAATTAAATAAATGCTTTGATAATACTTTCGAACGGAATCCTTTTTTAAAAATTAAAGCTTATAAATAATACGTATATTTATTTTATAGTTAATTTATATCGTTTAACGTACAACGTAACGATAACGTTAAATTTAGTTCCGATATCGATAATTTTATTAATCAAATCTTTGCCGTTTTTATAACTTACTTTAACTATTAATTTAAATAACGGGATAATATATTTAATTAGATTATATTATTAAATTAACAAAACTTTAATTTCTTTTTAACTTTTTATTTTATAACCGATATTTATAATAAAAATTTTAAAAGGTTTTTTTATTTTTAAAGATTTTAATTTTTGTACTTTAATTTCGGTTATTTTAATCGTTTCCGTATTTTTATAATTAAATGCCTTTAAAGTTTTAGCAGTTATAAAGTTTTTAAAAGCTTTTCCGAAATCTGAGCAAATTTTAATCAATTCGGACCAAATAATTTTAAACTTTTTTTTAAAATTCTTTTAAATTTTTTTCTTCCAGAATTTAATTATATACTTATCGATCAAGCCTTTATAAATAAGGGTATTATCCGTTTAGGTAACATCGTTTATTTAAAAGGTATTAATATTTATTCGAAAGATGTTATTTATTTAAACGCCGATTTCCATATTATAAAATGCAAATCCTTTAAATATTAAGTTATTATTATTAATTTCGTATTTAATTTTTTTTTTTATACTTTTAAAATTATTTTCCTTATTTTTAAATCGCTTGGCTATTATAACGCTAGTAAGTACCGTTAGTTAATCAAAGTTGTCGATTTTTAAGGTTCGGATTTTCTTTAAATAACGGATATTTTTGCTTTTAACGGGGTCGCTTTATAATTAATTACGTAAAGGTACCTTTTTATAAAACGGTTTTTCTTTATAATTAACGAAATAAATTATATTAATTTCGGTTACCTTAATTTAATTAATATCGAATTTTTATTAATTTAGCTATAAAATCGTAATATATTTTTAAAGTTTAGCTTAATTAATAATATCCGGATTAGGGTTAATTAATTAATTATTAACGTCCCGGAAAATGTTATTTCGCCGATTAAAATATTACATTTTTTTTTTAAATTAAGCAAAAAAGGTTAATAAATCATGGATTTATTTTAAAATCTTTTTCTAAATTAAGATTTATTACTTAATTGCCTAACTTTTTAAAATTTAAAGGAATTAAATTATGCCTAAAGTAACCTTATTTTTTAAAGCTTTAAAAAAAATGGTATAACCGTCGTCGGCAAATAAGATTAATCCGGTAATTTTTATATTAATAAATAAGCGGCATTTTTATATATTATATCCAGGCTTTTAATAAAATTAACAAATATTTTAATCAAAATTGCTAAAACGTTTATTACGACTTTAATAACCGCCTTAATAACCTTTTCGATTTCGATATTTATTTTGTTTACGGTAAGAACTTAATCGATTAAACTTATCCGGCTAGAAATTAATTATATTAATCGACGGGTCGGCACTATAATAACATATCCAAAATGCCTTTTATCCTGGCGGAACGTAATATTATAATATCCGGATTATTTTTCGGTTTTTTATTTTCTTTTTAAAAACTTTAAAGTTTTAAATTTGTCGGGTTTAATTAATTTTTAAATTTTATAACGCGTTCGTAATTTCCGATACCTAATCGGTCCGATTCGATAATAATTATCGTAAACGGGAACTTCCTGATCGTTATAATCTGGGTTACTGGGCCGAATAAAGCCGATCCTTATTTTTTAACTCGATATCGAAACGAACGTCTCCGTATTATCGCTTACGTCTTTCGTATTTAAAAAATGTAACCTTATTTATAGCCTAACCTTTAATTAATATAAAAACTTTATCGTAAATTATTACGTATAAGTTCTTAAATTATATATTCGAATTATTAATAATCCTTTCGAAATAGCCGGCTAATAATTTTTTTAACAAATTTTTAATATATTTATTTTTATTAATTAACTGCTTTTTTTACTTAACTTTTTCTAAAACGTTTTTTATTTTAATAACATATTTTAAATAATAATCGTAAACTTAATTAAGGTTATTCCGTTAAACTTACTTGGTTAAAATTTTCAGTTAATCTTTAATAATCCGAATTTACTTTAAATTTTACAACTTAAAAATTTTTAAAATAATTTTAATTACGTTATTTTATTTAATTACTTTATTAATAATTACTTTAATTCGGTCCTTTATATTATTATTATCGGTTCAGAATAATAATTTAGCAAGTATTTTAAATTTTATAAACTTATATTTTTTATATAATCAAATAATCCCTTTAACCTAATCGGTAACTTCGGTTTCCGAAAAACGAAAATTTGGGTAAGCTAACGAATTTAAAAAAATCATAATAAACGAAAGCTTATTTATAATAAAAATAAAGAAACCGTATTTAAGTTAATCGGTTTATCCGAAAGGTATAACGTCCGGTATAAATATTATAAATCCTATAAATAATTTTAAAAGATTTTAAGTTAACATAATTTTTCGTCCTTTCGGTATTTCGATAATAATTTTAAAAATTATTTATATATTTAAATCCCTAATAAATTTTAAAGATCCGATCGGATTATTATTATTCCGGGATTTAGCTTTATTAAACTTATTATCGTAAAGGTTTTTTATTAATCGGTATTAAGCGGTTATATTTAAAGCAAAATTTTAATTTTTCGTAAAATTAAGGAAATTTAATACTGGAAATAATCCGTATTATAACTAAATTTAAATAATAATTTTAAAAAGTTTTGATAAACCTTTAAAAAACTTATTAAAGTTTATTTTAAATTAATTAATATTACCAGTTTTCGAATTATTTAAGTTATAAAATATTATTTTAACGGAAATATATTTAGGTATAAAGTAAATAATTATTCGTAATAATTATTTTAAATATACTTTTTTTTATTGGATTTAAAAGGTAAATAATTTTTTTCTTTTATTAATCGTTTAAATAATTTTATTTTAATTAATATTACGTCGTTAATTATTTAACCGTACTTTTTTTAACTTATTAATTAATATTTTTATTACTAATTTAAACGTTATAATATTTAAGCTTAATAAAAAAAGTAAATCCTAAATAATACCGTTTAATAATAACTAAATAAAATGCTGCCTAATTAACGCCAGAAAAGTTCAAAATATATCGCGTAACGTTTTTTATTTTTATTTTTATATTATATTAAAAAACATTTTTTTTTTTCGGTACTTTTCTTTTTTATATAAAATAAATAACTTTATAACCTTATTTCTTTTTTTATTTATATTCGTTATCTTATCCATATGGTTAATTTTATCGTAGTTATATTTATTTTAATTAATCCAAATCCTAATAATTACGTTATTAACGACGTAATTTTAACTTTTTTAACCCTTATTAATTAAATTCTATAATTTATTTTATTACGTAATTTTCTTATTAATACGTATAATATTTTAAATTATATAATCGGTTTAAAACTTAAATAATTAAGCCAGGTTCCGATACCGGTTATCGTTCGCGCTTATATTCCTTTACCGTTTTCCGAATAAAGTTATATTTTTAAATAAAGTATCGTATTTAAATAATTTAATAACTTTTTTATTAATCGGAAAAAAGTTACGTCGTTATCGTAATTATTAATCGTTTACCGTAAATCGTTATTAAATCTGCATAATTGTAATTATAATTATAATCGTAATCGCCCTTTTAATTAGGACCTTATTCCTTCCGTTTTATAATCGGAAAATCGAAAGTTGCCTCGGCAACTAACTAAAGCCAGTTTCCTCTCCTTGGCAGCCAGATAAAATGGAACGGGGAAAATCGGTCCTGATTAGTGCATAATCGAAAAGCGTATTACGAGTAAGCCCAGGGTTTAAAAGATAATGAAAGCAACGCAAACTGTATTCTGGTATTAAGACCAGTATAAAGCAAACTATGGATAATAAGTGGTGATGTTCTCGGGGTTGAGCCCGGCGAAAAAGAACCGCTAAAAATACATAGGGGCTGCTAACTAACTGATCAGTCAGGCCATGTATCCGACCCTGCACCCTGCTCCATTTCAATACCGTAATAATATTATTTATAAAAAAAAGTATTTTTTAACGAATAAAAAAATTAAATTCGTAAAAAGTAAAACTAAATCTTAAATCTTTTAAAATATTAGTAAAATTTTTTACCATAATAAAAATATTTTTATATATATTTCGTAAACAAAATTTACGTTAAAGAAAACGTTTATAATATTATATTACTTAAGCTTTAAATCAAATCTTACCGTAATAATAATCAAAACTCAAAATAATATTTTAGCAAATATAAATATATGTCGGCAGTTGAGGTGATTTGTTGAAAGGGCTTTGAAGGAAACTAAAGGGCTTTGATTTGTGGCCCTAGGATTACAAGGACAAAGGAGCTGGGGCTATATCTGGCTGCTCCCAACCCTAGTTGCAAATGAGTAGACTTAGACAGTAACCTAGACTGAATTGCAACACATTTGCCTACATGATAGCATCTTCTGGTTCCGTTTCTTGACAGAAATTGACATCCCGATCCACCCATTTTGTGTTGCATTCGTAGTACCGCTCCGTTTTGGTACGGAAGGCTAGGAGGGAGGTCGTCGGCAGGCTCGACGACAGGCTCGACGACAGGCTCGACGGCAGGCTCGGCGCAAGGCCGCTTTGAAGCAAGGAATCTACAAAAGCTCGACCTTAGAAAAAAAGGTTTTAAAGTCCCTTTAGTCGTTGGAAAAGCGCCTGCGTACGTAGTGGCCGTTATTAATTAAAAGTAAGAGGCTCGTCGATATAGTAACGTTCGAAAAGATCCGATAAAATAACGTCGGAAAAGCTATAGCGTTTAAAAAAGACGTAAAAGATTAGTCGAAAGGATTCGATAAAAAAAATAATAAAGATATTTGCTAAACTATCGAACGAAAGCAAGAAAAATACGTACCTGGATTAAAAGTATTTCGATTTTAAATTAAGAAAAAAAAGTCGCTTTCGAGGTAATAATAACTGGGAGATATAAAAGACAGTAATTTAGGTGGCCTTTATAGCGGTTGGCTATCGTAACGGTAATTCGGCGAAATTTATCTATATAAATAAAGCCAAATTAACCGCCGTAATAGTTTTTAACGTTAAAAAAGACCTTATAATAATTATTACGGATTTTACGAAAGGTACGGAAATAATTAAAGTATTAAAATATTTATTCGTGACGAAAAATATCGATTAAAAAATAAATTTTTAAATTTAATTATAATTTATTAAATAAAATTCGAAAAAATAATTAATGTTTAATTATATAATTAATTTTAAGAATTTAATATAACGGTATAACGAAATCGATATACTAATTAACGTTAAATAATAAATTATTATATTTATTAGTTCGATTCGGAATTAAAATAACGTTAATTAAAAAGGTTAAATAAAGAAAATATTTCGTTAATACCTAACTATAACGGTAATCAGATATATAATAACTTTGTCGCCGAATTTCGAAATAAGGATATAAAAAATGGTGCAAGTTATAACGTAAGGAAAACTTACGATAAAAAGTTCGTATAAAATCAAAAAGATTAGCTACTTTGCTTTAAGTATAGTAAATACGGATATATAGCAAAGAACTGCCCGAAAAAGCTAAAGCGTAACGCTGAATATAAAGCCAGCTTTATCCCAAAAAACGAGGCTAGCTTTATTCTAAAAGGATTTAAGGATATATACAGATCGAATAAAGGAGAATTTTGATGGCTTGAGGGCGCCGACGACGTCTGAATGGCTTCATGGTGACCCTAGGGCTATAAGAGCGTGTCGGTAATTAAGGTGATTTATTAAAAGGACTTTAAAGAAAATCAAAGGGCTTTGATTTGTAGCCCTAGGATTATAAGAACAAAGGAGTTAAAGCTATATCTAGCTGCTTCTAACCCCAGTTGCAAATAAGGAGACTTAGACAGTAACCTAGACTAAATTACAACATATTTGCTCACAATATATATATATTACCGTAAACGTGTTTAAATTATTAATCGTTTTATATAACGGAACTAAACTTTATATTTTTATAATTAACTATATTTATTAAATTTATAAATATATATTTATATAAATTTTAAAATTTATTCCCTTTTAATACAAAATTAATTAATAATTTTCTAAATTATATTTCTTATAATTTTATAAATAAACTTTTTCGGGTTTTTAAAATATTGCCTTTAAAAAATATATATTTAATCTTTTATAACTTTACGGCGGTAATAGTAAATTTTGCCTATATATCCGACCCTATAACCTAAATACCGTATGTATTATTATTATAAAACTTTTTCGATTAAAATAACGTATATTCGGGATCTTTAATTTCTTTAAATTTCCGCAATTTACCGGCCGTTTATTACGTATATTTATAAAATAGATGATTCGTTTTATATTAAATATAACTTTTTATACTTTATAATTAATTTTAATAATATTTTCATAATACGGAACGTACGAGAAAATAACTTCGGCCTATAAAATACCTTCGTTTTTTATTGTTAACTTGAGTAAAATAATATAATAATCAAAAAAAGAATTTCGGATATAACGGCCGTATAAAAGTAATTAATTTTATACGAATAAACCTTTTTTTTCGTACGTCTTTTTCGATGCTTATACCGCTTTAAAAAAATTTTTATCGAGCTGGTAATTAAATTATTTCATTTAAATCTTTATTTTTCTATTATATATAAATTAAATAATTATTAACTTAAATAAATATTTTTACTTGTTGGAATAATTTTTACAACTTATCTTCCGTAATATAAAAAAAGTTATTTTTCAAATTTTAAATATTATTTAAAAAGGTAACCTTTTCGTTAAATTAAACCTGTTAAATAATAATTATCTTACTCGTTAACGGGTTTCAAATCTTATAAATATTAATTAATTAATAATTAATAAAGAAATTAATTTATATTTTAAAATTCAATTTTTCCAATCCTTATTCTTTTTATAATAATATTTGTTATAACATAAATTATATAGTTATAAACTTATAGATAAGTTTTTTAAAACTTCCGATTAAATATTATAATAACGGGTATAATAATTATTGGTACCGAAACCCGTAAAAAGCTTAAAAAAACGTAATGAAGAATCAAAAATTAAGTTTTTTTTATTTAAGTTATTAATTTTTAAAATCAAATTATATCGTTATTTCTCATTATTTTTTTAAATATTAATAACGTATAAATATTTTAGTTATAACCGGATAAAAAATTATACTAGATAATAATAATTAAATAATAAATAAATAAATTTTAAAATAAATTTAATATTTTAACAAATATATTTGAATATATTCGAAAGGTTCGTAACGGTTTTTTATTTTTAACGGATATAAAAATTATTATTCGATAAAATTCGAAAGATATTACGTTAATACGATATTATTACGTTTTATATATTTACGTATTTTTTGTATCGGTTTTAATCTTTTAACGTATTTTATTCTTTTATTTTAAAACACGTTTATTTATTAAATATCGAAAATTTAATACGACGTTATTATATTTATATTACCAAAAAGGATTTTTTTTGGCCGGTTTCTATAATGCGTTTAAAGTTACTATAACGTCCAATAGTGTTAAATTTGGATTTATATAAGTTAACCCTATTCTATTCGATTTTAATAACGTTTTTTTCGAATTCGATTTTTTTTTAATTATATTTATATCGATTATTTTCCTGTTAATCTTCGCCGGTTTTATTTGTTCTCTGCTCGCAAAAATACTTGAAATTATTTATGAAATAAGAAAATAAAAATATTATTTATAAAAAAAGATTAGAAATTATAAAGCAGTTCGTTAATAAAAATTGTTAAATAGGTTATTTTTTTTAACAAAAAGTAGCTTATTATTTCTATACGAAATCGCTTTTTTTCCGACGAGAAACGCTTAATTGCGCGAAATAAACTATATTTTAAATAAAAGTCGAAAAACAAAAAATAAACGTCTTTAAAAAGGAAAAATACTTATTATAGTAAAGAGATAATTTTTTTAGCCGAAAAGAAAAGAAAAATATAACTAATAGCGGCTAAACTTAAGTATCGAAAAAGGTTAAAATTAAAAAACGAAAGTATAATGTTTACGGCAAGCTCAAATATAATACGCGTATTTATAAAAAAGTTATAAATACATTTAATGAAAAAGAAAATCCGATTAATTTTAATTAATATAATATATTGTTATTACTTAATTTAAGTTTGTTATTAAAAGGTGCCGTAATACGGCTGCTAATTACATATAGCTCGCTTGCTTATAAAGCACGTTATAATTTTTAAAAAATTTTTAATAATTAAAATACGTTAATTATAATATAAAAATTTTAAATATTTAGAAATTAGATTATTAATTAACGGATTTTTATTTAATAATAAACCTATAATTCTTTTAAATTTTCTTAATCGATTTAAGAGAGAAGTGTAATATTTTAATAAACGGAATAACATTTATCAAGGTAAAAAAAATTGGTTTTTAATTTCGACTAAAATATAACTTAACTTAATTTTATTAAATTTTCGAAATATATAATGAATTTAAAACCGAATCGATAAAATTACAATATTGATTAAAACTGTATAAATGAAATTAATGTAATTTATTTTATTAAAAAAGATAAAAACCCGTTTTATAAAAGATATTTTTACATAATTACTTATAAATAATTTTCTCGAAAATAAAAATATCCGATATTTGAAAAAGATTCGGACCTTAAACGACGACGACTTTAATTAATCGGCTATACTTATTAATAGTATAATTATTAAACGTATTAATAAAGAAAGAATTGTTCGCAAATATGAAATAAAATAAAGTAAACAATAACAAATAAATATATAACGAACTTTTATTTTAAAATATAAAGGACGGTATTTAAACGGATAATACTGATTAAATACAAAATATTATTTAAATAAATAATACCCTTAATTATAATAACTTAACCCGTAAATTTATTTTTATTCTTTGTTAAGTTTGTTTAAATCTTTTATATTTTTCGGTATTAATAATTATTATCTCCGTTTTTATAAAAAACTTTATTAAAAATTTAATTTTTTTTAAGTTATAAATATCCTCTTTTACAATACCGTATTTTACGATAATAGCCTAAATAAATTTGAGTTCTTTACGAAATATTTCTGGATTTTTATATAAAATTCATTAGTAATCGATTTTCCGATTTAAATACGTTTAAAACTTTTTCCACCATTTAAAAAAAATCCGACGTTTAATTAATTTTACCGCGTCTTACAACGCGCTAAGTAAATAATATATTAGTTATATTTTTAACGTATTAAAACTGGAAAAAAAAAACCATTTACGTATTTAAATTAAGAACTTTTTCAATTATAAATTTCTTTTTTTTTTCGATTGACGTTAATTTTAATAAATCAAAGGTATTATCGGTTCGGACGTATCGACCGTAATATTAGGGTTTTAAAGTAAATTCGAGAACTTTATATATAAAATATAATTTTTAAAAAATAAATCTCGGGTTTCTTTTTTTAACTTAAATAGCTAAATTTATATTTGGTTTTTTATAAAACGTTTTATATTATTAGTATTAAAAATTTATAATTAAAGTTGAAAAGTTAACAAGCCGAGAAATCTGACTCGTTCGTTTATGGCTTGTTCGCTTATATAATACGTTATTTATTTCGAGTAAAGTTGTTAATTTGTAAATTATTTATTTCTATTCTTATTTAAAGCTGCTCGGAAGATATTAAGTTATATACGAAGTGTTCGTAATAAGTTACGTCGTATAAACGTTACGTTTTTAAACTTTTAAATTTTTTAAAATAATACATATATTTCTTTCTATTTTTTAATCGTAACGAAACTATTTGTTATATATATTTCGTTATTTTAGATCGTTATTTTATAATTCAAAACTTATTAATTAAGTTAAAGATCTATATCGTAAACTTTAAATTTAAAAGAAACGAAATTTTTAAAAGTAAAATGTAAGATTAACCGTATTACGTTAATTACAAATTAAAAAGCATTTTAAATCTTACTTTATTTTCTTAAAGAATTAATTAATTTTTCAAGTAATTACTTTTTTATAATTTTCGATAAACCGTTAATTTTTTCCATTAAGGATTAATCGGTAAAGATACGCTTTTAAAATTCTATTAAGAAATATATAAAAATACTAAGGTAATAGATAACGAATATTTAAGTAGGCCTTATAACGTATATTCTACGTATTCTATTTTAAACGTTTGCGTTTATTATTTTTTCGGCCTGCTTAAAAGCTTTGATTATTATTTTATTTCGATCTTTTTTTAAAGCTTTCATTACGTAATTAATTATTAATATCTTTATTTCCTTTTAATTAAGATCGTTTTACTTAAAAGCGTTTATTAAAGTTTTTAAAAAATTAAAAAGGTTATTTTCATTTTTTTTTTTGATAATTATTATAAATTTGTTATAATTTAAGAATTTCCAAGCTTACTTTTAATCTTTAATTAATTAAACGTTCCGTTTTGAATATCATTCCTTTTAAAAAATATAATTAATTTCGATTAATTAAGTATAATCGATATTATTACTATATATAATTAATTTGTCTAGATAATTAATATAGTTATTTTGAAAACTCTGTAACGTTAATTCTAAGCTATAATTTGTTATTATTTTATTATTTATTTATCGAACCTTTTAACGATTTTTAAGCTTTATTCTAATCGGTTTTCGTATTCGCGTTTAATATTTATAAGTAATCGATTATCGTAATTCTTTTCGAATTATTACAGTTTGATATATCAGTCTTTAAATAGATTTATTTAATCGATAAAAATGAAATTATTTCGCATTTATTTCATAAGTTTGTTAAAGCTTTTTTAGGAAATTTTAGATTTTTAATTTAAGTACAAGTTGTAAAGTTCTAGTTATAAGAATATTTGTTTTCGGTAGTTATCTCGAAAATATTTGTCGGATGGCCCGTTCGATCGATTTTTTTAACTTGTATAATTTCTTTGAAAAATAAATTAAATACCCGCGTTAATTAACAAAATAGTTATTTTAAATAAAACGATATATCGAATGGCGTAAGTTTAACGGTTTATAAAAAGTTTTAGTTAAAGTTAATATAATTTCAAATATTATATCTTTTAACTTTAATTTTAAATTCGTTTTTAAATTTATTTTAAATTTTAAGATTATTATAAATAATAACGAACGTTATCGATGCGGTCGTTATTATAACTACTAAAGTATATAAACAACTACTACTAATGCACAGCTTATATCGTCTTAATAATAGTTAATTAATTAATTATAACGCGAATTAAGCAAATAAGATTCTTAATTGTTAAATATAAGAAACATCAGTTCTGTTATATTAATTAGCTAGTTACGTACGCTCTCGTAACGCGTATTGGTCTTTAAAGTAGTTTAGCCACGAAACATATATGTTCCGATCAGAAGGAATCTTTCTGTATATAGAGTGCTAGCGCACCCTGTGCCGATCAGTAGGTGACCTTTCCGTATATGGGATGCGCTACGCAATCCCCCAGCTAGCTGACAGATGGACACGAACGGTTTGCTGAAGCTGATCCTGATTCCCCACAAGCACGTGTTGCTGAAGTGTCCCGAACTGCCCCTAAGGGCCCCTGCGTGAAATATTCCGACAAAGTTCACCCACCCTTCAGATCCTCGCTTCCAAGGGGCGATCCCAGGGATTACTCGTAAATTTCGACATGGCGTACCTTCTTCGCCCCAACGATGACTTTTTTTTGGAGCTTCGAGAGCGCCATATTGTTGCGGAGCAGCTGCAGCATTCTCCAGAACAACTCTATCAATACGCTCAATTGAAGGACAGACAGATCAGGCTCCTGGAGGTTTTGCCGGATGACCTGAAATCTCACCGGATTCTCTGCCGGATTCATGAGCATGCTATGTCTGATCTACCTCAATATGAAGCACTCTCTTATGCTTGGGGAACTGGCCCGATAAACCGACGGATCGTCATAACCGAAGGCGGCTTCTTCCGGCGTCTGGACGTCAAGGAATGCTTGTACTCAGCACTGTGGCGCTTGCGCCATGACTCCAAATCTCGTTTTCTGTGGGTCGATGCCATCTGTATCAACCAGGAGAACATGGCGGAACGAAGTTCTCAGGTTCGGATCATGAGGGAGATATACACAAGATGTCTTAGGGTTGTGATATGGCTTGGCGAAAAGTCCGGGCACAGCGAAGAGGCTCTGGACCTTGTCCAAACGATCAACGAAGTCAAGGAATACGATGCCATGAACGGGATTTTACGGAACCTTCTGGCACAGGATCCCCGAGACGATCGTCTACCCATTGGCTACAGTAGGATATGGCACGATTTCTTCGGTCTTTTGAAGCGGCCATGGTTCAAGCGGGCTTGGATCGTGCAAGAGCTGGCGACGGCGCCGAATGCAACGATCGTCTGCGGGACTCGACAGTTGCGCTGGGATGAATTCCGCTCTGCGGTATTATATATAGGCGAAATTGCAGGCACGGGGCTACTGCCGGCCGCGCTTGCAATTCACGAAATCCAGCTCTTTACGAACCTTGGTCAAATGCGTCATAATTTCCAACAAGGCTATCAATTCAACGCCTTGGAGGTTCTCCTTTGCAGCACGCACTCTCTAGCAACTGACAGGAGGGACTATATCTTCGCTTTTCATGGGTTGCTCCCTTCGGGTAGTCAGGACAGCTCCATAACGACGCCAGAGTACAGGATAAAGGGCTCAAGCGACGGAACTGAAAGTCCAGAATTCATCGAAGAGTGCGTTGAGCTATACACCAACAGAGCGATAAGGCTTCTTGAGAATCACCAAAATCTCGATCTGCTTAGTGTCACGAGCGTGACCCGGAAATCGGCCATCAGCAGTATGCCAACATGGGTTCCAGATTGGAGCGCCTCAGGAGAATCTGAATGTTTTCTATTCAGAAACCTCCGGCCAGACTTCCGGACTGAACAGCGGCCGAAGTATCGAGCATCCGGAGATTCCTCATACACATTACGTCATGATGGCCGCAAGCTCCTGCTCAAGGGTCACGCCATGGACAAAGTTAGCATCGTCAGCGAGGTCATCCCTAGTCTTTCAAAAGGGCTTGACGATCGTAGTCCACTATTCTCCCTTACCCTCATTCGCCAGCGCATTCAACTACAAAGGTGTCTTCAGTCCTCCGAGTTAGTTGGGGGTTTTTGGGAAAGTTTCCTAACAAATGAGAAGTACCACACTGGTGAAGACCGACGGGATGTATATTGGCAGACGCTTCTGGGTGGTCTGGATGGATTTGTGGATGATGTCTTTCGCAAACTGAAGGACGAAGAAAAGGTCGGAATGTCGACGCAATTTGAGAATTTCATGGATCTCAAGGATTGCGACAGCATTCAAGATCGCGCAAACTCTAAAGAGTATAAGCTAGCGGAGTTTCTCTTCCTCTCTTGGCTTGACCAGGGCAATTACATTCGTATTTTCACATGGTTGCGGCTCGACTGGGCTCTTCTCTTTCCGCTTCTTGTCTTGAAATCGCTTTTCATGTCTCTTTACACAATTGTGTTCAGTTGGCCATTTCCTTCCAGGAACAACCTGGTCTCCATATTGTTCCCAGCTCACGCATCAAGGCTAGCTCACAGGCGGGTAGTGAGGACTGAGGAAGGGTTTATTGGCCTCGCCGCTTCTTTAACGATGTCAGGGGATACAGTTGTGCTATGTGAAGGTGGAAAGTTGCCTCTGATCCTGCGAAAGAGGGGCAAGGAATGGGAGTTCATTGGGGAATGCTATGTCCATGGACTAATGGACGGGGGCAAATGGGATGAGCTGGAAAAAGAGAGGGAAATTAAAGGAGGTGATATGTTCTCCTTCTTGATCGTTTAGTCTGCAGCGAGAATGAAAGCAAATTTCTTGCATTCAAGGTGGACTACCTACCACCGCTTCAAAGGTTTTTCGAATTAAAAGTTCCATTTATACCTATAGCGACCATGTTTTCTACTTATTTTCATTTATTCCGTTATTTTCTTATCTGCGAAACTTTTAAAAATGTTATTAAACCGATTTAACGGAGATATTATTTGTAAAAAAGAATTAAAAATTACTAGGGTAGCTCGCCGACAAAGATAATTAAATCGGTTAATTTTTTAATAAAAAATAACCTAATACTGTTATACGAAAATATAATTTCTTAGGAAAAAACGGTTATTTTTATAAAATAAATTACTTTTTTTAATAAATGTCGGAAAATTAAATATATACTTTTTTTTACAAGAAATATTTATTATAAAAAAAGTAAAGAACTTTTATAATTAAAAAGAAACTGGTAGTAAATAATCGCAATTAAGAAATATTAAGGTAATCGTTATAAAAAGATTTAAACGAAGAAATAAAAATATAATATTTGTAGTAGGCTTAGATATAATGCGCGTATTTGTAAAGAAGTTATAAAAATGTTTAGTAATAAAGAATCCGATTAATTTAAATTAATTTAGTACGTTATAGTTAATAAATTTAAATGTGTTATTAGATTTTATATAATAGTACGATAAAATAATTTAAAGATTAATCATAGTAATTAATGTTATTAAAGTTATAACGTTTAAATGCTTTAAAGTAATAGTTATAAAAATTAATTAGTTTAAAGTTTTAGTAATTATAAGCTTTAAAGTAACCGTTGTAAATAATGTTAATAAAATGTTTTAAAAGGTAATTATTGAAGTGGAGTGGGGAGTAGGAATGGGTGCAGCTGCTGCCGCAGCTGTGGCTGCATACTACTGCAGGCTACGTCA